>APFE031456554.1:11911-40892 GCA_000404065.3 Pinus taeda
CATGCAAGAGTTATCCCTTAAATTAAGGAGATAAGATTGAGTTATATTTGAGTTGTAATTAGTTAACTCAGTTTACTGAGTCAAGTCTAGTTAAATTAGTTCCAAACTGTTTGAGGAAATAATAGTGAGTTAGCAGTCAGTTGATGCATTAATGCACTCAACTAGTGCTACTCCAGTTAATTGAATATTCCCTCATCAAAAAATCATGCATGTGTATTCTGAGAAAGACCCAATTGATATTAATGTCAATGACAATGTACTATTAGTTGCATGTGTTTTCTCATGGAGAAAACTCATGCATGCAGTCAAGGATTAATCCTTGAGGATTGCGCAGTTTTGAAGGAGATCATCCACTTTGTAATAGGAAATCATCCACAAGGAACAATGCAAGGAAATAGGAGCTTGGAGGGCAGAAAGGAAGGATGGAAAGAAGCCAATATTTCTTGTGAGCATCTGTGAGGATTGTACTGAGAGCTGGCTAGCTATGAGAGCTAAGGATTTGTATAATTCCCATGTATTTCCACCGTGTATGATAATTCAATAGTGTGGGGTTTTTAGCTGAGGCTTTACCCAAAGTATTTTCATGTGTATTGTGCCATTGATTCTTATTCTTTTGGTTATATTGTTCAACTTGATCTTTAAGCTTCCACAAATTGATAGGAGAAGTAGGTTATATTATTATGCTTTGATTTATATTGCATTATTAGGTCAACCTACACAAATTTTCTACAGTACCAAACATGATAAGAACAAACTCAAATGTATCACACATGTAGAAAAGCACAACATCATACTCTAAATAAATATCTATAGGGTACCACAGCCAATGGCCTAGGCATTTTTCTTCTTTATATAGATCCTATTACAAGGCTCAAGGAGGATGTTTCCATTGTAGTCAACTAACATATGTGCGCCTTTCTTGAGCACATAATTAACGATGTAGGGATCGTTCCAAAGGGGATCTAACTTGCTTGTGCCTAGGTTTTCATGCTCCTTATAATAGAAAAAGACAAAGTCACCTTCAGAAAATACAAGAGGTTGAAAAAACATGTCGTATTGAAGTTTAACTAATTTCTTATGAACTTCACTGTCCAACGTAGTGTCAAAAAATTGTTCACTAAGTTGGGCCAAATAGAGGAGGTTCTCTTCCTCAACAAAAGTATTATGGATAAGTTCAATGATAAGTTTCAATGATGGTATTTCATATTCAATTAGAAGTGAATACTTCCACACCATAAATGAGTTGGAAAGGAGTAAATCTGGTGGAGGTTTTGGCTGATGTTCAATAAGACTTAGAGTTCCAAAAAGAGAAGTAAGTTCCAATTATGCTTGAGGTTACCTAATGTGCATTGGATCACTATTTTCAATATTTTATGGATGGAATCAACCTGAACATTAGCTTGAGGGTACTAGGGAGTGAACTTCTCTTGGAAGAGCCCCAAATTTGCTACCAATTCAATCATCATTTTTGTTGTGAAACTGAGAGCCATGGTTAGTCACAATTTGCTTGAACACCAAACCTAGTGATGATGTGGTTAAGTATGAAGAGAGCCTAGGTGGAACCAACATTTGAGAAGGTAAGCATGGCCTCAACCCACTTTGTGAATTAGTCAATAGCCACAATGATTTAGCTAGGGTTTCTCACTAAGGTAGGATTACACTATTGATACCCCATTTGGAAAAGGGGACGTGAAGGGAAGCATGAAAAGCATAATTTTGTGATTGAATATATGATAGGGATGATAATTATAGACTATAATCATATTCTATTTAAATATTGAAGGAAAAATTACACAAGCAATATTTTCTCAGTAGTGGCTAACCCAGAGAGATGACCATGACATGCTCTTGCGTCATAGTCATTTAACACATGTTCATATTTGTCACGTGTTAAACATCAAAGTAATACCAAGTCAACCTTGTGGTGATAAAGGGTATCTTACAAGATAATGTATAGTATGGCATTGTGGTGTATGCATCGACGATCATCATGGGACAACTTAAGAAAAATCGTTGAGTTTGGATATAGAGGAGTATATCTACATACCATGGATTTGTCAAGCTAATGAGGAACAAACACTCATCAGGGAATGAATTAGTAACCAATTTTCCATCACTAACTTAGGGAAGGTCAAATAAAATTTACGTGTAAATCAATGATTTCTTAGATTTTGTGGTCACAAACTCTAAATCAAATTCTTCCAAGATAAATATCAATTTGGAATACTTTCCCCTAATGATATTTTTGGCTGAGAAATTTTATCATGGGGTTGGATTCATCGACCATGAAGGTATTTGCAAGAGAATGTAATGTTGAAGTTATTAAACATCAAATACATTACCTAGAGCCAACTTTTCAATGTATGGATAGTGATGCTACGCCCCCACCAATCCTTTGCTGAGGTATTAGATGACATGCTCGTGTTGGTCTTATTCCTCTTGGACAAGGACAATTATTATGATCGAATCAGAGGCTATGAGATATAAAATGAAATCTTGACTGTAGTCAGGAGGGTTCAGTAGAGGTGTTGACATCAAGGCCATTTTCAAGGCATCAAAAGATCTTTGCTTGGTCTTCCCATACAAATGGTGTATTATTCTTGAGATGACACATGCAAATTTTTGTGATTTCAACATAATTGGCAATGGATCGATGTAAGAAGTTCACCTTCCATTTAAAAATTTGAAGTTGACTAATAGTGCATGGAGGAGGAAGACTGATGTTCACCTCGACCTTGAGAGGATCAACCATGATCCCATACTTGGATATGGTTAGGCCTAGCATGTGCCTAGAAACGATGCAAAATATGCATTTGTGGGGGTTCAAATTAATATTATAGTAGCAACAACTCATAAATATGTCTCGTAGATGTGCTATATGATCGACTCACTAATGAGAGTGGGAAATGAGGTCATCTAAATATGCATCCACAATTCACTTGATGTCATGAAAATAATATGATATGACTAACTAGAAGGTATCCCCAACATTTTTAAGACCAAATGATAGTTTTCTATACTCGAAAGGACCCCAAAGATAAATAAAGGATGTTTTGGTTTTATCTAGATCTATTATAGTCGAAGAAACCATCCATGAAGGAAAATATTTCATTGCTGACACATTCATCAATGGTCTTATCAATGAATGGGGTCAGCTAATTATCCTTGGGACACGCCTTGTTTAGATCCCCATAATTGACAGACACGAATGAAATCGTAATTTTTAGTGATAAGAGTGATGTTGGAAACCCATTCCATTAAGGGATATGGATAGATAAACTCAATGTTGAGCAACTTTTCGAATTCTACCTTTATGGTAGTATGTTTATGAATATTAAGTGGCTAAAGCCATGGTTTGATTGTATTATTTCCTTCATAAATGATGACTTCATGCTCAACAATCTAAGGATTGATGCCAAGTATTTCTTCATAGGACCGAGTGAAAATGTTGCAATTTTTTTTTGAGAAGAGTAGTGTATGTAGTGATCTCATAAGGAGTGAAACCCACTCTAATCATGATGTTTTCCATGACCCCAAGTTTCACTATAATGTGGATGTGAATGACATGATAAATATTAGCTAATTTCCCATTAGATAAAAAATTATATGTCATGATAGGATATTGCGACCAATCAACATTTAAAGATGAAACAAGGTGTTTTGAGTGATCATTCAAATGTTTTAAGAAAGCGAGGAGAGATGATTGATGGTGTTATTCATCCCAAGGCCAATCATAGATCATAATGGATTCTAATATGGCCTCATCAGATTGAACTATATTCTCAAGGAAGTCATGGGAACTTGAAAGATAGAAAACCCATGTAGGTGAGGAATAAGAATCAATCTCCACATCATGTTAGAGGCTTGACTCAAGGTCAAAAATTGTCATTTGAACAACTTGGTAAGAAATTTTGGCAGGGCTTAAAGGCACCACACAAGGGTCATCAGACTTGTAGGAGTTACTAGTGAGGGACATGATCATGTTAATAGAATTGACAAACTTTTATGTATCAAGAAGAGTCATGTGGAAGGTTCCCATCAATGAATAGAATTTGAACATCCCTACTCCAATTATTTCATAATAAAAAATGGAACCTTCTACAAACATAACTTATTGGCTATCATGGAAATTCAAGTTAGGCTTGCAAAAGGTCAACTAGTCAATAGCAGTTATTTTACCTTGATGGGGAAACATCACAATGCATAATATCAAGGAGACAATAACTATCATAGCATAGAACAACATTCTCCCAAGCAAGATATTTTAATATAATGGGGCATCAATGCTTTCAAATTTGATTGATACCATTTTACCCCAATCTCAATAGGAAAAGCGTGAAAGCCCCTTGAGGTTGCAAGGTGTTCCCATCAAAGGCCTTTAATGCAAATGTAGGTGGTGACAAGGTTGGAGATATAAGATATTTCCAACACTTCAATGGCATAATATAAGTAGAGGCCCTTTTTTCCAAGACTGTCTGATGAACATGTCATCTAAAAATGTGAACCATTATCTAGAAGGCCAAATGATGTGGAATATGTTGTTTCCATGATGTAGGATCGAAGGTATTGAGATTCAAAAATGAGGTATCTACTCCACTAATAACAACTAGGCGTTTTTTACGTTGCACGGGGAAACTTTACAAAACTTTAAGTGGGTCTAGATCCTAAAACATTCTATAGTTATGATTGGCTCTTGCATTGGGTTTATGTGTAGTATTACAAAATGTGCATTTAGAAGGTTGCAACACAATACCAAATGATGGATTTTAAATTTGGAGGGGGCTATTTGGTTGAGTAGGGATCATGGGTTTCAAAGTTGAAAAATCAATCTTAGGATTCTCATAATTTTGTACATTAGTAGTGACATATATCAATTGATCAACCATAAAAATTTCCTGCATGGAACATGAGGAAGAATGTGGAGGATTCCCCCACCCCCCCTCATTGAAGAGGTGGAGGGTTCACAACCATATGTCATTGTGGGTGTTAGTGTCGGTATCTTCATCCCTCCGTCAGAGATCAAATCCTCTTGTTGCATTGCATATTAGATGTCCCGCTCAGTTAGCTGCATTCCATTAGGAGCATGGATCATCTGATGGTAGTGGCTTCTCCTACATTTTACCTCATGTCCTTTACCCGCTGGCCCATTTTTACTCATCAAGATCATTTGCAGTCACTTTTTGTCTTCAAAATTTGCAAAAGTCTTTTCTAGGGTTTCACTGTCATTAGGTCTAGGGTTTCATCAAATAGGTTTTCAAAATGTCCAATAACAGCCAGCAGGCACATGAGGAGGTTCCAGTACCAATACATTTCATAATCAAGTGCTCAGAGATGTAGTATTTCAGGTTTTATTGTATAAATTGATGTAATTTCATTTCTTTCATATGCAAATCACTCCATCAGCAACTTGGTCACTTTCCCAAGCCTTAGTAGCTCCAATCCCCTGCAAAGCAAACAAAAAACAAGTCATTCAATTCATCAAAAAGTTCAAATAAAGTGAAAAGCTTAAAAAACAGAGTGGAAAATTAAAGTCATATTGCAAACATTGTAAAAGTGAGTTTTATGAAACAAAAATTAAAAGCTCTTGGGTATAAATAATTTTTCTCAATTAAAAGGCTCATTTGCATTCAAAGAACAAAGTGTGAGCAAAGCAAGGCTGTGTGAGAGCAAACAAGTGAAATTGGAGAGAAACTGTACAAAATCAGAGGCGCAGCGCACACAAGCGGTGCAGCGCATAGGGCCGTGATTCTCAATGCAAATTTCAACTGGCGCGATGCACTCAGGAGGCGTGGCGCGTTGGGTTTGAGGTGCAACGCATAGATCTTCCAAGCCCGTTTTTCTCCAAAACTCCCTCAAATCGCCCAAAACGCTCAAATCTTTCATTGTGCAAGTAAGTCACGATTTCTTCATTGCTAGTGAAGGAGTTTTTCTTTAAGGTTTATGGTGGTTAGGTGAAGAAAATCAAACCCTACTTCTTTGCCATTTCTCAAAGAAAACAATGCTTAGGGTTTGCATTTATCATTTGGCTGCCAAGTCCATTTTTCCATTCCTTCACTCATTTTCTCCCAGCTTATTCCCCCATTCCCTAACTCCCATATTCCCAAAAAATTATCTATCCCTATCACCAATTCCCATTTCCCAAATCCTAACTACAGATCCCCAAACCCTAATTGTTGTCCCTAAAACTTACATATCACTCCCTAATCCCTTGTTTCCCTAACAACACCTTGTCCTAACAGATCCAAAATCCCTCATACTCTCTCCCTCCACAGTCCCTCCTATACCTTTCCCTTGGTGGCAGAAAATTAAAAAACACCATAAACCTCCTACTTCTCATCAAGAAAACACACCCACTAGTAGAGATGGAGTTCTATCCTTCATATTATCATGAAGAGGAGACACACAATGATTCTTCTACAGAGGTACATGTACCCAGGAGGCCTCATAGAGGTGGCAAACATATATGAGAGGAACCCACTACCCTTGCTGAGCTACAGGTCTATCCTCTCGCCATCACATGCTTCCAACACCAGTCCTCCTATGAGTTCTGTGAGATGGTTGCTAGAATTCAGTATCATCATGAGTTGGCCCGTTTGTTTGTGCTTCATTTACATGATGGCCAAGCCACTCTAGCTGGTGTAACATTCATTTTAACACCAGAATCTATTTCTCTAGCAACCGATATTCCTAATATTGGAGAGCAATGGAACAAAAGGCAGCAAATTGACAGGAAACATTATGAACCATACATCAAGCCCGGTTATTTGAGACAACTCAGCAGAGTTTTTCCTTTTCGGTACCTGAAAGATTCTTATGCTCCTTTGATGAAACTGATAATGAAGTATTTTAGCTGTGAGGGCTGGTTTTCTCGTTTATATGCTTATCCTATCAGGTTGCTGATGCATCTTACCAGGGTGAGGATGATGAATCTCCCCCACTTCATGTGCCGAATATTGAGAAGATTACCACCCTAGTGCAACACAAGACTCCTCAGCAGCAGTTCAACAATATTTACCATTTTGTTCTCATTAAGATTGTGGTCATTCATCAGCTTGGTTTGCAGGGCATCACTTGGGAGGACTTCATTTCTCGTGAGTTTTTCACAGCTCCTCAAGGAGCTGTAGAGGCTTTGCATGAGATAGGTGAACCTTCATATTAGCATGAGGGTCATGAGACACAGACCGCTAGTATGCCGATGTTGATCACCTATCAGAAGGGCACTAGACAGTGGTTTGCAGTAGCAAAGCGAGTATTATCTCCACCTGGGGTGGAAGGGGTCTCGCTTCCTTCATCAGCACAACAGGTTCAGGACAAAGGCAAGAGGCCATTACAGGATGAGGGGACTTCAGGTGAGCAGGAGACCGATTTCATTCTCATTGAGGGTGATGATACTGATGTGGGCCCACAAACTCAAATCTCAAAGAAGTCATCCAGGAGCAACAGGCGGATATCAATGCTTTGTCCCTCAACTTGGAAAGGGATAAGTGGATAATAAAGTACCTGGAGCAAAGAAACAAACAACTTGAGGATCAACAAGTGATTATGGAGTTGCAAAACATTTAGGAAAACCGCCAAGCTGCCAAAAGAAGGAAGGTGGAGCTCACGTCACTTGAGCAAGAGATTAATGCCGATCGGGAGTCTTGGCTTGAAAGAGCTAATATCCACTTAGAAAAATTGTTGGAGAAGGCCAACAAGGAGAAGACATTGTTGAGGCATATGGTTTATCATTACATGGCGAGAAGAAAAGTTTGCAAGGCAAGAATCAGGAGCTTAAAGGAAAAATTGAAAAGGGCATCAAGGAGGCGAAAGGAGCATGATAGACTTCAGATATTGACTGAGGCTTCCTTGGCCCAACACAATGATTGATGGAGAATATTCAGCCCAAATTTCAAAAATTTGGGGCACTTTTTGAATTTTTGGAATTTTTGGCACAAAAAATAGAATTTTCTGCCCTATGCGCCGCGCCAGCTGTCGCTCGCTTTTGATAGGAGCCTCCAAATGGCAAAAACTCAGGATTTTTAGATTTGGCATGGAAAAATATTCTTTCCTACCAATGGCCAAGAAAGTTTGACAAGATTTGAGCCCTCAAAAAGGTCCAAAGCACTCAAAAAATGACCTTACTGCCCCTATTTTGACACACAAGAAGCAGTATTGGGAGAACTAAAGTTTCGAGGGGCAAATGGAGGCCAAATTCAAAAATTACACTTGGGTTGGAAATTAGACATGCAGACCTTTCCAACAAGACACTTGGAGTGAATTTGGACACTGGGAAGGCCTCCAAAAGGGGCTTCAAATAGGCACTATGAATAGAGAAATCAGTGCGGTGCATAGGGGAAATTTTGCTCAGTTTGACCAAGTATACTCTGTTTTTCACCTAGCTTTTGATAGTTTGACTTTTTCTCCTTCTTAATGTCAAATTTGTGATGTAATTTAATGCACACTGATGGATCATGATGTAAATATGTCAAATTTTCACTTATGGAGGTAGATTCATCTATCAAAAAGTTGTTTGAAACTGAATGAATCAGTTCCCTTATTTCTAGAGGCATGCTGTTCCACTGCCTAATTTCTAGTTATCAGTTTATAATTAGTTGGAATAGCTCCTAAACTAGTGAGCTCGACCCCTAGAGGCTAGGATGAGCTATGGTTTGTCTATATCTTGTGATTTTTCAGTCATTAGCATGGTTGGACTTTCATAGAAGGTTGGACTTTTGAGAAAGCAAGGAGCTTCATTGTATACTCATATCAGCATTTTGGCTAAGGAATTGAGACCAGGGTTTGCAGCACTCTTGGGGATTCATGTGGCCTTCTGTTTTGGTACAGCACATTCTTTTGTATTGTGAATTTACTTATGTGTATGTATGGCATTATCTATATTGTTTCTTCTTAACTAAATCAAACAAGAGTGAAGGTAGAATCCATTGAAATTGCAGTGCTCTACCTAGGGTTTGCTTTAGTTTTTTGATGTTTTCAGCTGTTTAAAGAGGATCCATGGCTTTTCTTGCCCTCTTCAACTCCTCACCTATCTAATCTCTCCATCTAAATCAATTTGAAGTGCCAAATCAGTTTCCTACTTTGCGCCATTGAGATCTTTGCAAGACTGAGCATCATTCCCTGCACCCAAGATCTACCTTTCCATTAGAACCAACAAAAACAACATTTTATTCAATCAAACGCTTTTGCACGCATACCTAGCCTAAAATCAGTTAGCATATCAGTCATCTCGAGCCCTTAGTGATCATATTTTTGCTAAGAATGACCAGGAGAGAGCCCTCTCCCGACCTGGTAGGGCTAGCTACGAGGTTAAGCGTGGTTTGATGTTGGCTTTGGATCCTACCTTTCTCAGCTTGAGGTAGATTTAGGCTCTAACATATTGGCGACCATACTGGGGAAAGAAATTGTTTGTTTGTTAATGTTTTTCATTTTATAAACTATAGACAGAGTCTGAAGATTAGCCAGGTAGCCTTCGAAACGCTTTTGCTTTGCATTAGCACAAGTAGATAAAAGCTACTTTAGACAATCTCTGGTCTAGTCTTATAAATGGAATATCTAACCTGCAAAATGCCCCAGTACATCTATTAATTCTAAGCTTTTGGATGATAAGTTTAGAATTTGATAGGCTGAACAAGTTGCTGATGTCCATTTGATTTCTTGGAAATAGTAACACACTGGCTTCCAGAAGATATACCAGAGCTAATCCAGATCCAGATCCTCCTCCTATGTACGAAAATCCCAATCTAACTCCAAGAATCCTTCGCCAAGAAAGTTCTGTAATTCCCGTGTTCAAATCTCGTTCATTTCCTGTGGTTTTTGAGTACCTTGAAGATCTTGAGTTTGACGAACAGTTTGATCTGTCACTATTTGAAACAAAATCTGAAAGTGCAGTTGGTTCTACTATCCTGAATCTAGAATTTGTCAAAGCTCTTGAAACTGAAAAGGCCAATAAATCAATTGACGATTATATCTTGAAACAACTCCAAACTTCAATCGTGGCTTCAAACATCGCTGATTTCTTAGAATCTACATCTGCAACCCTTGGGTCCTCTGCAATTGCATCTAGCTCAAATATTCCGACCAAACCGCTTTTCATTCCCACCATCCCCGTGTAGCTTGCTGTCTCTGATAAAAAATCTACAGTAGTGTCACCTTCGTCCACTCCTTCTACTCCTCAAACATCCAAAATTTCTTCGCCTCCACACACACCTCCTCATATATCCCATACATCAGCTGCACCCACTCCCCCAACATCCGCAAGACCTATTGCAAATCCACCAATAGTAATGGCTGCTCGTTTTGCACCCCTTGTGCTGCCTCAAATTTAGATGATATGCCCGACGATTATCAAAGCAAATTTCCATTGTTTGATGGCACTCCTCACAGTGTTACAGCTCAGCAACATGTGGATAGGATGATAGATTTCTTCGAACTTCATGAGATTGATGCAGAAAATGTGACAATGAAAATGTTTGTACAAACCTTTGGTGGTGAAGTAAGGAAATGGTTCAGAGCTTTGCTGGCTGCAAGTATCACTACATTGGCTAATTTGCAAAGACAATTCTTGGATCACTAGGAAGTGAAGAAAAATCCCCTTCAGATCGTTTCCGAATATGAGAATATCAAGCGCAACGTTAGTGATTCGGTCCAAGATTACTGTATTAGATTCAATTCTGTTTATAATGCAATTCTTGATCATATAAAGCCACCTATGGGGTTGGCCTTGATTAAGTTTCCGGATGGATTTGATCCTGATATGGCCTATCAATTAAGAGAGAGAGAGAGATCCGACCACTTTGGAAGACATGCAGAAGATTGCAGTCAGTGTTGAAGCAAATCTGCTTGCCAAGAGAGCTAGAGCAAAAGCTAAAAAGAAAGTAGCAATAAAGGAAGAGGTTTCCACTTCAGAACAAGTGCTTCGGAAGATGGAGAAGATGTTTGATAGATTGACACTTGACAAGCCTGAAACACAAGTCAGAAACCCCAACTTTCATGGTCAGCAACAACCACAATTTAGAATCAAACAAAGAGAGCAGTGAGCACAAGATCAAGCAGTGCATTAGCAGGTGAAGACACCCTTGCAGAAAAATTTTGTACATGGTCTGGAATCAAATGAGGAGGAGAATGTAATTGGAGAGAAGAATTGTTTCTTTACACCTGATGATATGCCAATTTTATCACTGAAGATGAGGAGTATTTCGAGAATTTAGCTGTACAAAGGGACAAAAATTTCATTTTAGCAAATGAAATAGTTCTTGAGGAAGAGTCCGATGAATACCAAAGAGGATACATGAATGCTTTGTTAGATCAAAAGTGACAATATTCACTCTGAAATAGAGATGAGCCCATAAATCCAATTTAGAGAAGGAAGGAGGCAGTAACACCGAAGAATGATCCTCCCATTGTGCAGAAAAAGGGAAAAGAGACAGCTGATCCTACCACCAACAAAACACCATCAGCAAATGAAAGATCCAATCAGCCTACTATGTCAAAGGAGAAATCTGAAAAGAAGGATATTTCAACAAAAGAGGTAGAAAAATTTTCAGTTTTTAACTTAGAAAATGAAATTGCTAAGTTAAAAATATCCATTCCTTTGACTGAGTTGATGAAGAACATCAATTATAAAGGATAGGTGTCTAAGATTTTGAATTTAGATCCATCATTTGATATGGTGAATGTGGAGGATGATAGTCTTGAGTTGATTTTTGGTCCAGCATTGGAAAGTCAGTCTCAAGATAGTGATGTAGCTCCTTTCTACATCAGTCTCAGGGTGCATGACTATGTGGTGCACAATGCTATGTTTGATTCCGAAGCCTCTCATAATCTCATGCCTAAGGCCATCATGGAGAAATTTGGATTGGATATCACTATAAAATATCATGACCTTTACTCTTTTGATTCGGGTAGAGTAAGGTGCATTGGTCTTATTAAGGATTTGGTGGTCAGTTTGGATCAGATTCTGGCTAAAAATGTTTTGATGGATGTGGTTGTGGCAGATATACCTCCTAGATTTGGCATGCTTCTTTCCAGATCTTGGGGAGAAAAGATTAAAGGGACAATGCAGCTTGATTTCTCTTATGCTACCATTCCCATGTTCGGCCAAATGAGGAAACTATACTGGGAACAAAAGATGAAGTACATGATCACTAACAAGGAGAAACTAGTAAATCATCCAATCAACTATGTACATACTCATTTAGAATCATTTGTTTTATATTCAGATAGCTTTAATGATGTAAATAGCCAAGTAGTTGAAGTAGAAGAAATTCCCGAGATCACTGAAAATTTCAAAGAGGTCTTAAAGCAAGAAAGACAAAGCTTTGATAGTATCATTGAGAAATTAGCCTTCCGATAGCAACAACATATTGATGGACAACAAGGAAGAGAAACAAAACAAATAGAATTTCAGCATTTGGAAGAGGATGAAGCAGGCTTGTGGAGCATGGATTTTGATGGCGCGGTAGGAAGGGAAGGTGCTGGAATTGACATTTGGATACATAGCCCTGTTTTCGCCCCAAACAAAGTGCCAAGCAATGTAAGGGTTTGTTCTTATAAAGTAGCTTTTGACTATTCAAATAATGAGGCTGAATATGAATCTTTAACTGCTGGTTTGAAAATTCTTAGAAAATTGAGTGCTAAAAGGATTTCAGTGTATGGTGACTCCAAGTTAGTTATCAAGTAGGTGAAAGGGGAATACCAAGCTAAGCATCCTCGAATGCGAGCCTACCGCAATGCGGTATTAGATATATTGAAAGTATTTTCAGATTATACTTTGACATGTGTCCCCTGTGCTCAGAATGTCATTGCGGATTCACTTGCAACAGCAACAAGTAATTTGAAAATTCTGATGAATTCAAACAACAAGTTTGAGATTCACGTGAAGCATCACCCCGCTTTCCCCGACAATCAAAGGTATTGGCAAGTGTTTCAAGATGATGATGAGATCGATGAATTTATGCAAAATGAAGGTAAATTCAAAGACACTTCTATTGATGTAGAGTATGATGATGGTGAGGTGGATATAGAAGTCAATCAGATGGAAGTTTTGTGGTTGAAAGAAAACATCATTCCTAAAGGTCTAATACCTTTAGAGGAGCTGTTCGATCAGGATGATGTGGCTCGAAAACCGAGCTTGCTGCCAACCAAGAAAGGAGTTGAGGATGTGAACATTGGATCAGCTGAAAATCCTAAAATGGTGAAATTATCAAAGGCGTTGCCTCCATAGGTAAAAGCAAAATATATCAGTTTGTTATCCTCTTTTACTGATGTATTTGCTTAGGATTATTCAGATTTTAAGGCGTATGACACAAGCATAATTCAACATGTCATCCCGATCAAGCCAAATCAAAAGCCTTTTTGTCATAAGCTAAGAAGAATAAATCCAAAGCTACTGCCCTCAATTGAGAAGGAAGTGAATCGGTTGTTCAAAGATGGTATCATTGTCCCTATAAGATTTTTAGATTGGATTTCAAACTTGGTGCCCGTGTGCAAGAAAACAAGTGAGATTCGGCTATGTATTGATTTTAGAAATATGAACAAAGTATCTTTGAAAGATAACTATACATTGCCTAAGATGGATCACATACTTCAAAGAGTAGTTGGAGCATCCCACATGTTGCTACTCGATGGGTATTCAGGTTATAACCAAATTTTGGTCCATGAGGATGATAGAGACAAAACAACGTTCACCACTCCATGGGGAACTTTTCATTATGCAAAGATGCCTTTCAAATTGAAAAATTCTGGTGCAACCTTTCAGCGGGCGATGGATATCACATTTGCTAATGAAAAAGATGTCTTTCTAGTTGTTTATCTTGATGATTTGACAATTTTCTCTAATCCAGATGAATATCACCTTTATCATTTGAAGATTGTATTTCAGCGGTGTAGGAAGTATGGTATATCTCTCAATCCAAAGAAAAGTCTATTTGCCATGGATGAAGGCAAGCTTCTCGGTCATATTATATCAAAGGAGGGCATCCGCATTGATCCAACTCGGGTGGAAGCCATTCAAAAGATTGATTTTCCACGAAGTAAGAAATAAATCCAATACTTCAATGGTAAGATAAATTTCTTACGTCACTTTGCCCAATCTTGCAGAACATTTAAGGGAAATCACAAACATGCTCAAAAAAGATAGTGTAGTAAGGTGGACTGAGGAAGCAGTTAAGTCCTTCAATAGGTGAAATTGGCTCTTTCTTCAGCTCCGGTTTTGATCAGCTCAAACTATACTCAGGATTTTATTTTGTTTTCATTTGCCTCAGATCATACTATGGCAGCGGTCTTAATGTAGAAAAGGGACCAACTTGAGAAACCAATTGCATTTTTCAACAGAACCATAAGGGATGCAGCATTAAAGTATAATATTATTGAAAAACAGGCCCTTGCTTTGGTAAAATCATTGAAATATTTTCGGGTTTATATTTTGCATTCTCACATCCTTGCTTATGTCCCTAATGCCGTGGTTAAGGATGTCTTAGTGCAAACAGATCTGGAGGGGAGAAGAGGCAAATGGATTGCTGCCTTGTTGGAATATGACGTGGAGATAAAACCGACAAAGATCATTAAAGGAAAGGGGCTGGCTAAACTAATGGCTAAGTCAAATCTGCACGCCTTGGACATTAATATAATTGCTACTATGTCCAAGGAAGATGAAGAGAATCTGCTTGCTCAGGTATCAGAAATTTTCCTTCTTTCTCCTTGGTATTCAAACATTGTGTATGTACGCCAAAATCTGTCATCGCCACCTGGAATGGCTAAGAACAAAAGTAGGACACTGAAATTGAAGGCTGCAAAATTTTGTATCATGAATGGTGCACTTTATTGGAAAGACCCTGGTGGTGTCTTGCTCAATTGTTTAGTCGAAGAAGAGGCTAACAGGTTATGGAAGACTTTCATAATGGAGATTTCGGAGGCCATCTTTTCCAGAAGACAACAACCAATAAAATCTTGAGAGCAGGATATTATTGGCCAACTCTTTTTACTGATGTGTACAAAAAACTAGCCAACTGCCATGAATGTCAGATTTTTCAAGGTAAGAGGAAGTTGCAACCTTTATTGCTCAAGCCCATTGAAGTAAGTGCTCCATTTCAGCAGTGGGGTTTGGATTTCATTGGTGAGATCCATCCTTCTTCTTCAACGCAACATAAATGGATCCTCACAATGATGGATTATTTCACTAAATGGATTGAGGCGATTCCTGCAAGGCAGGCCACTAATTCGGTAATTATCTCATTTCTTGAAAATAACATTTTGTCTCATTTTGGCTGTCCAAATAAGTTGATCATTGAAAATGCAGCAGCCTTTAAATCTAAAAGAATGATTGAATTTTGTCATAAATATCAAATCACTTTGGGGCACTCGACTTCTTATTACCCACAAGGGAATGGATTGGCAGAATCCTCAAATAAATCTTTGGTCAACATTATCAAAAAGCTGCTGGAAACTAATAAGAAAAGTTGGCACAAAAAGCTGGTCAATGCACTTTGGGCAGACAGGGTAAGTCAAAAGAAATCCATAGGCATGTCTCGTTTCGAGCTTGTGTATGGTGTGGACACATTCTTCCCAACCTCTCTAGTAGTCCCGGTGGTCAAAATTCTACAAAAAGCAGGAAGCGAAGATGATAGTTTGCAGCGGAGAATCAATCAAATGATTCACTTGCAGCAAACTAGACAGGAGGTATTTCAGAACACTTTCAAGCTGCAAGAGAGAATCAAGAGGATATATGATCGAAAGGCAAAGGTGGACATGTTTCAAATAGAAGACATAGTGCTAAAATGGGATGCAAGGAACGAAGAGAAAGGTAAACATGGAAATTTTGAAAATATTTGGAAAGGACCTTACAAGATTGCTGCATATCGGGGCCATAATGCTTTTCTTTTGCAAGAAATGAATGGCGACGACTATCTTGGTGGGCCAGTCAATGGTCAGCTCCTCAAACAATACTATTTGTGAAATGTTTTTTGCTGTCATATGCATCATTGTACATACCGATTTGGTTAAATTCCATTGCAAGTGTGTACTGTTTTCATTCTTCAGTTTGGGGCCCGAGGTGAAGGCTATAAAACTGAGGTTTGATTTCAGTTTTGGTTTGGTTTGTTAGAGACAAGTCTTTGAGTCACATTTCAATCCTGAAATTGAGTCATTGAGTCAAGAGTTTGGTTTTGATTTGTCGAAGTTATTGACTCCATAGCCCAATGGACGAAGGCACTGCCTGCTTTCCACGAGATCTATAGTTCTTGGCACCTCCAAGGATCTACCATCCCCAGTGGAGCCAATGTTAGTGTCGGTATCTTCATCCCTTCGTCAGAGATCAAATCCTCTTGTTTCATTGCATACTAGATGTCCTACCTAGTCAGCTGCATTCCATTAGGAGCATGGATCATCTGTCAGTAGGGGCTTCTCCTACATTTTCCATCATGTCCTTTACCTGCTGGGCCATTTTTTACTCATCAAGATCATTTTCAGTCACTTTTTGTCTTCAAAATTTGCAAAAGTCTTTTCTAGGGTTTCACTGTCATTAGGTCTAGGTTGCATCAAATAGGTTTTCTGTTAGGCCCCTATACTACTAGTGTAACCCCTTATTGTTATTAGTACAACCCCCTTATTATATCGATGTACCTATGTAGTGCCCATATTGTTACTATTGTGCCCCATAGAAGCCCACTATTGTTATTATTGTGCCCTTACATTATTATTGTTATGTCGGCTCTGATTATATTATGACCCCTTAGACTCCTATATATAGAAAGGAGGTGTTTTCATTTGTATCATCCAAGAATTGTTCATTTATGTAATGTAAAGGAGGTTTCCCCCTCGAAGAGGCTGAATTTAAGGCGTTGATCTATCTTTTCTATCTTTTCTTGAGCTGGTTTCATAACATTTGGTATCAGAGCTTTAGATTCTAGGGTTTCACTGCTCCAAATAGGTCATCGTGTCATTTTCGCTATAACTTTTTTTCTGCGATGTTTCAGAAGTTAAGAAAAAAACCCCATTTGAGAAGACATTGTACTGAATCCCAAGTCCGAATTTCAGAGCTTTTCGTGCTATATTTTCGGAGATATGAACTGAGGAAGTTTGTCCTTTTGCAGAATCCTGAATTATATTCAAAACAGGTGACCTGGGGAAATCATCATAACTTTCTCTCTGAGCATCAAATTGAAATTTTGTAAGAAGGTATATAAATAGGACAGACAGTAGGTTCTTGTATATATTTTGCAGAGCCAAAGGTCAAAAAAGGGATACGTGGTACGTCGTACAAGTTTGCTCTACTGAATTAGTCTTTAATCAAGTCACTGTGGGAGATTTGGCATAAATCTTCATTGGAGAATCCAATTGGGGTTAGACTTATGGCATTGGAAAGAGGACGCAGAGGGCTATTACAGGTCGCAATTTCAAAACTTAAAAATCTGAAAGTAAATAGTTACAGTTGTTTCAAGATCGAGCTCCTAAAATAGGGAAGAAGCAAGATGAGGAAGTTTGATGGCAAGGATCCGGTAAATTGGATACTTTAGATGGAGAAATATTTTGATCTACATGGTGTACCACTGTTACAAAAGGTATGTATCGCATCTTCATATTTAGAACCGGATCAATTTTTATGGTATGAAGGGCTTTGTTCTCGTAAACGACTTGTTACGTGGTCAATTTTCACAGAGGAAATGATAGCACATTATGAGGATACAAAGAGCAACACCTTCTTTAGAGCAACACCACAGCAATTGGAAAGAGTAAAAGGGCTTTGTGACATAGTGGAAAAAAAATTATGGAAACTAGGAAGCATACCCTCACAACTATAAAGATGGAAGTGTTGTTTCTCCTAGCCTTCCACAACCTACAAGGGTTACACCACAACAATTGGAAGAAAAAAGAGAAAAAGGGCTTTGTTACAATTGTGATAGCAAATGCACTAAAGGTCACAAGTGTGCTGAGAAGAAATTATTTTACATAGAATATGAAGAGGGGGAGGAAAACGATGAAGAATCATCAAAAGAAGAGGATATATGCCAGGACCCCACCCCAGAGAAAGAAGAAATGAATCAGACCATATCTTGTAAAGCATTGGCAAGAATTACCACTCCTCAAACTCTGAAGATAGAAGGACATATAAAGAAGAAAAAGGTGCAAGAAGTGAAATATCACATCGAGAAAGAAGAAATGAATCCAACCATATCTTGTAATTCATTGGTTGAAATTACCACTCCTCAAACTATCAAGATAGAAGGACATATCAAGAATAAAAATGTTCAAGAAGTGAAAGATCACATCGAGCATCAAGAAATGAATTTGACCATATCTTGTAAAGGATTGGAAGAAATTACCACTCCCCAAACTCTAGAGATAGAACGAAATATCAAGAAGAAAAAGGTTCAAGAAGTGAAAGATCACATCGAGCATCAACAACAAGTTCTCCAACTTTTAAAGGATAACGCCACTTCGGTACAAAATCAAATGAAACAACAGGTAGATCAACTTCATAGTGAAAAATGTTTTGATGTAGGTGATTGGGTATTTTTACTGCTACATCTCAAGCAAGCTATTTATGAGAAGGAAATGTTGGCAATACTACATGCACTTAAAAAATGGCAACCTTATCGAATGGGAAGAATCTTCAAGGATGAGGATGTGGAAGCATTGTTTTTTGCTATTTCTATTATCCAACCATATTGGATAAATGAAGCAAGGAATGAATGGAAGAAGGACAAAGAAGTATGGCCACTTATTCAAAAGTTTCAAAAGATCCCAATTCAAACAATATTGTTATAAATTGAAGAGGAAAGAAAAATAATATTGGAACCTGGGGCAGTCACAGAAACAAGAACCCGACAGCTACGAAATCGATCAATTTCAGAGTATATCATCAAGTGGAAGAACTTACCCGCTGAAGATTCCACATGGGAGGATAAGAATTTTATACAGAAGCATCAAGAACTACTCAAGTGTTGAGGACAACGCTTTTTGAAGGAGAGGGGCATGCTAGGCCCCTGTACTACTAGTGTAACCTGTTATTGTTATTAGTACAACCCACTTATTATATTGATGTATCTATGTAGTGCCCATATTGTTACTATTGTGCCCCATAGAAGCCCACTATTGTTATTATTGTGCCCTTACATTATTATTGTTATGTCGGCTCTGATTATGTTATGACCCCTTAGACTCCTATATATAGAAGGAGGTCTTTTCATTTGTAGCATCCAAGAATTGTTCATTTATGTAATGTAAAGGAGGTTGCCCCCTCGAAGAGGCTGAATTCTAAGGCGTTGATCTATATTTTCTATCTTTTCTTGAGCTGGTTCCATAACACTTTATAATTGAAATGAATAGCATAACAATATATTTTGTAGAGAGTAATAATCTTATTTTGATGAAAAGGAATGGAAACACGATTCAGTTACATCATATACAATAAAACAATTCATAAACTCTTGAAACAAGGAATAGTAAAGTAATGTGATTCAAATAAACGAAAATCAAACCAAACCATCACACGACTGCGATTGTAAAGTAATGGTACAGAATAGAAAGTGGATCCACCAAGGCCAGGCCCTTAGTCACTAGTGAAGCACCGCCATACTACTTTAGTATAAAAGGATGGAACAACAACTGGCTTATGTATTAATCATATGCGAAAATGTTTACAGCCAATCGTACTCTGTTTTAATCAACGAGGGTTGATGATCAAAGTGAAAATACAATAGTAAGTTCTGAATAATGATGATGAATGATCGATGATGGACCCCTAATATTTACAAGCGTTGTCCCTTTTATAATGGCCAGGAAGATAAAACAAGAAAGAACAAATAGACTGTAAAACATTGATCCCTCGGGATCAGGAGATCCTGAGGGATACACTCCATCTTCTAATTCCAATCAACCCTTTGTCTTCTTGTGCTGATGCTACGATTTTCCATTTTTATCCTTAATTGCACGCTCCAATCTTGATCTACTTGTCTGGATACGACTTCCTAGTGAAGGAACAACAGTTACTCTATTTTGTCTTTTCCTTCAAAATGGTCGTTTTCCATTTCTTCTATTTCCTGCATGGAAAAAGACAATAATTAACTAATTTTCCATGATGAATAACTCCCTATTTTTCACTATAATTCTTTGATATATTACCATCTTAGACTATAAAGGAGTTATGATTAAAGAAAAAAATAAGGAAATAAATGGCAAATTCATACCTTTTCCATAGCTCAACAGTAGCTGAGTGCATAGAGGCCTAGTAGAGCCTATAACTGAGTGTGCAAACCCCTGCAGCTGAGTGCGCAGGGCAAAGTCGAGTCTGTAATTGGGACCAAAAGCTAATAAAGAGAAGTTGATTCCTAATTTTGTGTAATTGTTGTGCGTTATCTTCTTTATGTTTATATTCCTCTATGTATCACGCGCATTAATATGATTGTCGAATATGTTGTAATAACCATAAATCTTACACACACAAGTTAAGTAAGCGGTTAATGAGCGAGTAACTTGGGTATTATACGGGTCGTGCTCCGAGTAGGTCTGCGTGGAAGTCGCACCGTAGGTCATGAAGGGATCACAAGTGCGGGCAGCGACAGATCAGACCGTGGACCTCCAGGAGCCCATTAGACATCCCAAAGGTGTGGGAACCTGGTTCTAGCACCATCCCATACTACTTCGGGTGAGACCTTAGTCCACGCTCCACGAACTGTTGCCGAGAGGGCCAGTAGTACCGGGATTTGCTTGACTAAATCACCTCCGAACCTAGGTCAGGCCCCACTAAGCCAACACAACCCAACAAGTCTTTAATGACACAATATGATTGATAAAACTCTACCTTGAAATTTTGATAAGTTACAGTAGAAATATAAATCAAATTCTTTTTTATCACGGGTACATACATTACATTATGGATATGTCTAGTATTTGGTACCCTCTATCATCGCCAAGATAGATGTTTGCTCCACTGCTGGTCTCTTTGAAGTCTTCAAACCGTTGTTTGTTCCCTGTCATGTGGATGGATGCACCTGAATCAACAAACCAAGTATCTGCTTCATCATCCTTAGCCTAAAGCGCAAAGTCAGATATGAACAGTCTAAGGTTTTGACTTTGTTCCTCATCTGCAAAATGACCTACATGCTTCTTATGTCTCTTCCATCCTTCATCGAACTTCTTCTTCATGTAATATCTAGTTATATGGTCGGTTCTACCACAATAAAAACATTTGGTTGCAGTCATTTCTATTGAAAGACGTGCCTTGAGGTGGGGGCATCTTTCTCTGTGTGGTTGAACTGATCTTCTGTGTTGCATTTGCTTTCCTCTGAAGGGCTTCTTCTTCACCATTAAGGCCAGATCTGAAGTCTAAGGTTTATGAGTCAGCCGCCTTTTCTGCTCTTGCATGATGATCCCTAACAATTCTACAAACACGGGGGCTTTTTCTCTTGCATTCAAGCTAGTGATGAACATTTGATACTCATACCATTCATGGTAATCGTGACCAAATCTGTATCTGACACAACTTCACCGATATCACCCAACTTGTTCTTGAGCTCCTTGATCCACGAAATAAATGCTACAACTGTCTCATTCTCCTCCATCTTGATGGAGAGAATATTTCCCTTCAAGAACAACAATCGATTAGTGTTCTTGACCTCATAGAGATCCTTGAGCATCTTCCAGATTTCTAGTGCAGTCTTGCAATCATGGATATGGGGATAATACAATCTTTGACCGACAATTTCAGGAGAATTCTCGCCTTAGTTTCCCGCTTGTCCCACTCTTGGATTGTTGTTGTTGTTCTTCTTGAAGCCAGGTTTGGCTTCACCTCATCATTATTCACAGTTTTCCATGCATTGTGTCCCTCAAGCAAGGTCTACAACTTAAATTTCCAACCAAAATAATTGGATCCATCCTGCTTATTATTCTCATTAAGATATGCTTCTGCTCACTGGTTATTCACCTTGAATGAATAAAAAGAACTTCAACCCTAGCAATTAAAAAATAACCCCGGATCTTCAAAACTACTACAAAGGCCAAATCTAAACAAAAAACTGAACCCAAGTCTTCCCTTTTTTTTTTTTAAAATCACTTCAATTCCTTCCTTTTAAAAAACAAATCGCCCCCTTTATCAAATAAAGAGCCACTCATTTTTTTTTAATTAAAGAATTAAAAAACTTTAATTAAGAACTTAATTTGAAAATAATCCAACCAGAACTTTCAAGATTTCAGTTTCAATGAGTGTATTCAATGCCCACTGTCCACCGCACTCACGTGATGACTCCTTGTTTAATGATAATTTCAAAGTTCAGCCTAACTTGGTTTAAGACATTTTGAATTTATCTGCATATCGACTACACAGTTCCCCAAAATTTTACACAAACGATGACCTCCTAAATCGCAGCACAGAAAAAAAATGGCTCTAATCGGCCTCAAGCTCCTTCTCCATTTATCAACAGGAGCTCAGCCTCCCATTGTTGCGGCAGCGATCCAAAAACGGATTCAAATTAAATAGTCCAGATTCGGATTCAACACTTAATAGTATGAGTATCTACAATCTCAGCCTCCTCCTCAGTAGTCCCAGCAGTCACACTTGAAATACTTCCGCGGTCAACTATGTCTAACTAATGGCCTCCTCCACGATAGCACAAAAAATAAAAATAAAAAATAAAAAATAAAAATAAATAAATAAATAAATAAATTAAAAAAAAATAAATAAAAAAAGAGAATAAATAATAAATAAATAAAAAAAATAAAAATAAAAAATAATAATAATAAAAATAAATAAAAATAAACAAAAATAAACAATATATATATATATATATATATATATTTGGCTCAGTTCGCTAGTAACAGTAATGTCCCTTTCCTCTTGATCGTTGTTGCTTTCAATGCCTGAGACCTGTCAGATTTCAATGCTTGAGACCACGCATTTGAGCACGCAGCCACACTGACTCCCATCGATTTCCCGATCACACTGGTGTCGATCTAACCTGTGGCTGCTATTTGAATCAATACCACCATGACTTGGGTGACACTCACAGCAGCTCAAATTTTCAACACAGCCTCCATGCACCTCCGATCCAAAATGTCGGTGCAGAACAGAAAAAAAATGCGGCCTCCTCCTCAGTAGTCCTGTAGCAATCCAAAACAGATTCAACTCCAAATAAACAAAATCCACAGAAACATTTTCACCATAGACTTCGTACAACGGTCAGGGCGCTTGAAGAATAGCTCACTCACGTCGTTCTTGAAACAAAAAATCGTGTAAGGCCAGAACTGAATCGGCGCAACTATCGCGCCAAATTCCGCATTGATCTCCCTTCAAAAAGTGTCGGTTTCTCCACTCAAGGTTACATGCCATCTTCAGCCTTGAAGCTCTAATACCATGTCAAAAAGAGCAAAATCAAATTTATTAAATCAAACCTGAGCAGCTGACAGGTGTGTAACACCACCTGTAAAGCTACCTCTGCAGAACACGCTCTGCCTTACAATTCATTACATAATAAATATATACATGAAACACACATTTAGAGAAGTTTAAACAACACCCTAGAAAATAGGGACAAACTCCTAATCTAAAGTTCAGTTTGAACCGTCACTCCATTAAGACATTTCTTCATTAATCTCAACAATTTTTTTATCTTTGCTTAATGTACTCATCTTTTTCTTATCAAATTGAAATTTTGAAAAGGTAGAGAAGTGAGGTATGAGAAACAACAATATCAAATATGAAACACTTGATTTAATCAATAAATAAATCGTAATTGTGCATTTTTGTAAACCTGTGTAATTTTGGTCAATTTGAGTGAAAATTACATAAGTTGATGACTTGATAGGTTTGAAAGAAGCAAGTAAAGACAAATTTAAAAATGTTGAGGCATGGGTGTTTTCATCACTGTGAAGAATAAATATTCTAACATCAAATTTTGTTTTTTCAAAAGAGAAATTGCAAGAATTTTGACGTGCATTTTTCTAAGCCTTCCCATGCATATATGTATTAAGTTTTAAACACAAATCTAGTCATTTTTAGAAATTAAGGAAGTTTTGACATTTAAATTAGATTTCGTAAACTTTAAAAATAGGAAGGATTATAGCTTGAATTTGAATTGGTAGTTGAAAGTACAAAAAATTAATGAGCTTAAGCACAAATATGAAGTTTTTGAATAGACAAAGGGCTTTATGTCTCTTTTGATCGGTCTTTTTGGTGGTATTAGTTGTTATGGAATCAAGATACCAATGTATAGGCTTTGTAAAAGTGATGAGACTTGAGAGCATTGGCTATTGACTCAAATAAGTTATCTAAATATTGTAGTGAAATCCTTGGTATAGTTTTTTAATGATAACAAATAATGTGTAATATTGTCTACTTTTACTTAATGCATTTGCATACTTCTAGTTTCATGTGAATATTAATGTTGTGTGACTTCAATTTGTAATCCACAAGGATTGCATTAAGTTGTATTAGACTAGGTTAATCGTGTAATTATGACTATTGAGTGGAAGACAATTCCAACAAGAGAATAATGCTAGATAAAACTATCAAAGAGAAGAGTAGATGATATCATAGATGGTCTGGAAGTGGAGAGTTAACAAACATAGAGTGGTTGTAGTTATCTTAAAGGGAATTTTAAATATTGAGTAGAGAGAAAGAGATCATGCAAGGCTTAATAGTAAGAAAGATGATGTGATGACATTATAGCAATGATGGGGGAATGTTGGCCAAAATGGATGCCACAAAAGAAACATAAACACGATGTGTTTCTCAAGTAAATGTCATTAACGATGAAGGAAAGATGGTGATGCAAGAGAGGAACTACAAGGCCATGTGACCATGGAAGAGAAAATGATTAAAGTGATTAGAGGTTTTAGTGGAAAACCCACAATTAAAACTCATGTATTTCCTAAAATTTTCAATCTAGAGGAGGTTGTGATAAATTGGATAGAAGAAATGGATTTTTTTTGGAATTTAAACAAATTGAAGAGTCTATGAAGGTTAGGTATACTTGTACAAGATTGGAAAGTCATGATTCTTTATGGTCAAATAAGTTTCAATTTGAAAGATAGTATGATCAAAATGTGAGGGTTAAATCCTAGAAGGTAATGGTAACAAAGTTGAAAAGATAATTCTGACCTATAGAATATATTTTAAATATGTCGAGGAGATTGCAAAATATGAACCAAGTGAAGATTATTGTGTCAAAAGAGTGTTGTTTTACTAGATTAGCATCATTTTCAACTAATAATTAATACCTTTACTAGGGTTGGCAGGAGTGGGAGGGGTTAGTTTTCACCCTCATGATAGAAAAGAGTCACAATTAGCATGAGGATTGGGTACTTCAACCAACAGTCAAGCATAATACTTGACTTTATGGCAAGGTCTTGAAATATCTTTGGCAGTGGGAATCTATAGGTTACCAATCTTTGGTAATTCAATGATAATGATCAGATAGGTAAGCAAGCTAAGAGAACCCTTTTCAAATCTCCCTCGCCTATTTTGCAAAGGATAGTATTGTAATTTAGGCATTTCAAGGAGACTGAATTTTATCACTTGTATCGACAACTAAACATCATGGTTGATGCACTTGTGAATAAATGAGAAACCTTGGATTAGCGAAGATGGAGCACGATCATGGCCCCACATTTCATTTACCTTTGCCATGAATTGTGAGAATAATTATTTTGTTAATGAATTTGAGCAAAATGGCATCCATGGTTGTGGATTTTTGTAATGGCTAATTGAGTGTTAGATTGGAAATAAATCCCAACAATTGTGTATCTTGGCGACATCCATTCGTTCGTTAAACTAGAAAGTGGATTGGTAGTCTAATTACATCTATATAGGCCATTTCCATTATCATTTAACAAAGGAGAAGTGTAAATTTGACATCATGGATCTTAAGGATATGGAATTTATTGTCCTAGAATGGATAACTCAAGGAACTAGTTGGACATCATATCTATGCGTTGCTAATAAAGAAAGGAATGTCTTAGTTTGTAATCTACACATTCCAAGTAGAGAGGCATTGAAGTATGATGAAATAGGTATTATTTGAATTGTCTCGCTAAAATAGAGAGATACAATGGTGGATAGTGACATGAAATCCCTTGAGCATGTGTAGGAGAGGATGAACCATTTGATGAAAATATTGTTAGTTAGTGGAGAACATGTTAGATGCCATGAGGGAAAGGAATGGCATGGAAGATAGGAAAGGAGGGCACATTTGGCATTTTTAGACAAAAATTATGAACTCTACAATGAAAATTTGAGGCAATGTAGGTTTTCATGAAGCATGAACTCGTTGTTTTGGATTATAGGTTGAGAAAGAAGGAAGCATAATTCTATAGGGGGGAAAGGGCCATTAGGATGACCTGGACATCATTCAGGAGATGTCAAGGAAGAAGACACAAAATGCTATTGATTGAGAAACAAGGGATCAAGATGATGTTGTTGAATAGACAAAAATGGATCTTGAAGTTAGAGCTTTAGCTCCCAGATAATTTGGACTTTTCTATTTCTTTTGTTGTTTTTTTATAGATTTACACTATTCTTAGGAATTCATTACAAGGTATATGGACGATATTTGTATAAGATAGTAGTTGAAAGTTTTCATAGGTATATAAAATAAATTTTATGGACATGTATAAACAACACAACATCAAAACAAGCTAAATTTTGTAAAAGATTCTACCCTCAAAACCAAATTTTGTTGATAATATAAATTTATATCTCTTTATTTAAAGAAAAAAAAAAAAACTAATACCTTTACCATACTTTCTACACCATCTTTTCATAAAATAGTCATTTATCACCACTTTTCATGCCTTATACAAAATAAAAGCTACATATGAGGAATTAAGCTACTAATAGTCGCGTAGCACCAAAGTGAAAAATAACAACATGGGGATGTTCCATATTTTGTGGAGATGGGTTAATATCGACCAAATTTCAAGCCATTGTATGCACTAAGGTCAATTTAAAAAAATGAATATTGGAGTTAGCACAATTAAATTAAATTTATATGTCAAACATAAACAAAATTATGAAGCGATGTAGAAGAATAAGGTTCCAAATCATATACCAATCCAAAATTAAGCTCCAGATCATATTCATATTTACTCATGAATCTAGATTTTATGCAAATGTAACAAACCACAAATTTATACAAATCCAAAATTAAGCTCTAGATCATATTCATATTTACTCGTGAATCTAGACTTTATATAAATGTGACAAACCACAAATTTATACATATGAAAGGTAACAAGGACTCGCATAGTAATAAATAAATAAATAAACTATAAAATTTCTAGAAGCCTCACAATCAATCAAACCAAGAAATTCCAATTGTAAATCATTATTAATTAAGTGATTCCTAGTAGTTGATATGTTTTTTTTAAAACTTTATTTATACTGTCTTTTTTAAAACTTTATATACTTATAAATACAAGTTTTGTAGGAAAAACATGACTTTAATGAATATTTTGATGAATAAAAAACTGCAAGTTTACCACTTAAAGTTCTATTTGATATATAAAATTAATTGCAATTAAAGAAAAATCATTAATAATTAAATCATAATGATAAACTCCATAATAATCAACTCAAAAATTAATTTGAAATGAAGAAAAGAAAAACAAAAAAATAATTCCAAATTTATCATATACATGTCAAACTTTATGTTTTCATGTTTATACGCGTATGCTAATTTTATAAAATTTAGACTTCTTCGCTCTCCCTCGTACTATCTTGTCCCTATATCTTCTCTCTATTTCCACATCATATTCAAAACAAGCCAAGCCAGGAAACTTTACGGCCCTGAGGCTTTTGCTATTACAGTACTCAAGTCAAACATACTTGTCAAGGTATTCTTCCATAGTGGTGTATTTCATATCGGGGTACAGCTCACTCACTTCCACACCTTCGTCTCCAATTTTGAAGTTGGTTTGCTCTCCCTTCACGAAAAAGGAGTATCGTAATGACAGTAAAAGAGCCGCAGGGAACGGCGTTTCTGTCTCAAGTTACAACAACGCCCACCATGTATGACAAATTTAAATAAATAAAAAAATTGGGAATAAAACTGAGTTGTAAGTTGGATATTCTAACCTGCAATTTGTTTGAGGAGTTGGTCTTCCTTTATGAAAATTTTGCGAAGAGTTTTGCCAAAAAAATATTCCCACAAGGCTACAAGGTTTTGTTGAAGGATAGAGTATTGGGAGGAGGCTTGAAATGCAGGGTCTTGTTCACAGTTCTTTCATCATCCACGCTTTGATTGCGAAAATTCCAACGTCCTCTTCAGTCATAAACACAGTTGCTTATAATTAAAAAACAAAAATTATGTAAAAAAATTTATTTTACAATCCAGTATGATCTATCAACGTCATTCCCGAACTCGGCTGGCAGAAATCTCTGTATTATCAAAAATACAGCTAGTTGGACTCTTGGATTAGAAAAATCTGTAATTATCAGAATAAGTTGTGAATCTGTGATTATCAGAGTAAACTGAACCGTCCAATTGAAAGAAACTGCAATCGAAATTCTTCCATACCTTGATTGTTCCAATTCCAACTTGTTTAATAGCGTTGATAATGTTATGCTGAAGCGAAAAAGAATCCATACAGCTATCACTTAGTTGCGTTTGTGATCCACCTCCACCTATTGTGGAGATAACCACATCCACTTTCTTTATGGCCTCTACCACACTCCAAAAGTCCTCTATCGATCCCTGCACCACCACATCGACTACCCATTATTCATCTTCAAACAATTGTTGGGTATTTTTTTGCTGTTACTATGTTTGAGATGGATAAATACCAAAACCATAAACTATAAAACACAGAGGCAATGCTCTGTTTCCTTACACCAGGATCTTTTACTCAGAGAAGTCTTTTAAAAATAATTGCACAGGACAGAGTATTTCACCATCATAAAATTTCCATTCATTAAACAAAAACATTTA
The DNA here is from genome assembly GCA_000404065.3 of Pinus taeda. Lineage (NCBI taxonomy): Eukaryota > Viridiplantae > Streptophyta > Pinopsida > Pinales > Pinaceae > Pinus > Pinus taeda. Next base: position 40,825 of record APFE031456554.1, read on the forward strand.
CATATTCATCCTCTTTCACTCAGAGGGATTCACCAAAACATTTTCACCTAAGTTACTCTGCCTCCTAT
>APFE031456554.1:41979-86818 GCA_000404065.3 Pinus taeda
GAGGTAAATCAACGGATGAGGACGATATCGGAAGGGGTTAGCTGGTTGAAAGTTACCTTCCGATGGATTGTCAGTGCTGATGTTAGGCCAGCATCAGCGCTTGAACAACTGTCAGCTCCCAATTGCATCGGAGCTCGATGCACGGAAACCACTTTGCGTTGAGAGGTGGTGCGATATGAGACCGGTGGTTTAGGTTTGAACTGGGTGGTTTTCTGAGTTGCCGTTGACTGCTGGTTTGCGCGGGTAGTGAAATTATATTTTCAACAACAATTAGTGCGCCCTCCAACACATGTAAATAATAATTTGATTGGGCATCTACTATATGGGGAGATTTACTTACATAAATGATATTAGCACCTGAGGCTTCCAAGGATTCCAGCAGCTGGACTTTCTCAGGCTTAGAAGCAACAGTACTGGCCGAGTCTCTGACGAGAAGGAAGGTGGGATGGCCGAGATCGAGGCTGGCTTTGGCAATATGACGACCAATGTAGCCTGTTGCGCCAACTATCAGAATCCTGCTCTTCTCCATATTGCAGGCCAACAAAAGTATGGGAATACAAGTTCTTCTGGTGCACATATATAACAAAAAAATTGAAACTTCGAGACTCTCTGTTTGACTCTAATTCGCAAATATTCGTAAATTTCACGATCGGATATCTTTATTTAAATTTTACAAGAAATTAGTATTATGAGCTAATTTGGAGGGTCAATGCTTTAATTTTTTTATTTTTTATATTTTTATTTTATGGTACAGTTATTTTCTTATTTTCTTTTAAAGTGATATTATATATTAAAATACATTTTATAATTTAATTTATTAAAAATTTATTATTAATAAAATATAAACACTAAAATTAAAATAAACATATTATAATATAATATTTAGTTAATTTATTTCTTATCTTTTTAAGGATGACATTCAACATACAATATTATTAATTATTTTTATTTTTGAATAAATTTTATTTTTTTTTAGTTAATTAATTCGTTTAACTTATGATTACGAACCTTTATATGGTCTTTATTTAATTTTAAAGTGATTTCAATAAATAAATAATTAATTACAAACTTAAGTTTCGTAAAATTTTAGAATTTTTAAGATAAAACGTAATTTGAATATTGAAACTTAATAAATTAATAAAAAAATTGATGTTGTCCTAAGTAATTAAATTTTATTTAAATAGAACCTTTTTATACAATTCTTCACTTGAAATTTTTATAAACGCGTGTAACTTCTTAGTTAGTCTATGAATGGCCTTCTCACCAAGAGCTTTTTAACTGATTCGCAGCCTATCTCAATCTGATTTTGTCACGTTGTCCTTTAGTGTTTCCTTTGATGTATAACCTTCGTTGACCCAGATTTTGATTCTGTATCATACGCCACATACTATAGCTGGCATTCAAATAAACAATTTGAGTCGATTTGCACGCAAGTGCATGATAATGATGGTCGGGCGGGTGTGTTTGCACGCCCCCTGGCCGGTTTCGAGTCCTGCGAAGGCGGCTGCTGCACCATATGTTGAGTAATGGTGGTGTCACATCACCATGACTCAAGTTCCTAATGAAACTTACTTTCATAAACATCCAATTTCTTTTTTAATTTTATATTAATGACATAGGACGATATAAAAGTAACACTCACAATTAAATATAAAAATATTTCAAAAATCTACCACCAAATTTCTCTGGCAACTGTTTAACTTGATGCCAGGTTTAAATCAAGAGCATTAAATGTATCTAACTATTGATTGTTCGTTGCATGATATGACACTTGTGGTACCAATATTTTCCAGGTCGCGTGCGTGTTTAGTTAATATGTAAGAGATCAGTGGACCTGGAATTCTAATAAAAACTCATGGAGAATTGTTTTCACGACTTTAAATTCCAAAGAAGTTCTTTAATTTTCTCTTTTAACGGCACCTACAACGAAAAATTCTAAAGGAGTTCTTTAATTTCGGCTTTTAAAGGCACTTACAACTTGAATAGTAGGAGCAGACTTTGCTAAGACTTTGAATAGCAGCATAGCAGCAGTTCTAACATAGAGGAGCATTATAACGGGAGTCAACAATCTCCCCTCAACGCGAGCCCAGTGTGTTTCGAACTCGAGACTTCTAGCTCTGATACCATTTGTTGGAGTCACAATTCCCATTACACTACTGGGAATTTCTGATGATTCCAAACAAAATGACTGAACAAAACAAAGTGCTATGTTTTTCAACACAGCGGAAACTAAAATTGTTTTGCTGCAGAGAGAGTTTCAGCAACACAAATAAAAATTTCTGATGATTCCAAACAAAATGACTGAACAAAACAAAGTGCTATTTTTTTCAACACAGCAGAAACTAAAATTGTTTTGATGCAGAGAGAGTTTCAGCAACACAAATAAAAACTTCTATTCATTAACAGGAAACCAATTGTTATATAAATCATCTTCCTCACACAGGGATTTCACAACTAATGTTACAAAAAACATCTTCCTCACACAGAGGGATTTCACAACTGTTGTTACAAAAGCATCTTCCTCTTAACAGAGGGATTACAACCAGGGAACACTTCACTTCCACACAAATAAATTTACTCTGTCTCTGCTTTGAGATTTTACACTGCTGTGTGTAAAACATTTCATTTCACTGAACAACAAAAGACATTCCCATCACACTGCTGCGTGTTTCTCTGCATTACATTTCATTCTTAAAAATGACATTAGCGCCGCTGCTTTGCCTATGCACTGTTGTGCATTAAAAAGACACTCTCAACAAAAAAACTTTTCACACGCGCTGCTGTGCATTCCATTTCGTTTTCACTCAATGAAGATAACAAAAAAAACTTCACGCTGCTCTGTTCTATTTTTACTTCGCACTGTTGTGCAATTCTTTTCTCCCCTTCACGTGCTACTGCGTACTTTAGTTTTCACTTTTAACAACAAAACTTACATTACGCTGTTGTGTATACCCTTTTGTCTTTCACTCACATTTCAACAGAAGACTGCTCTCTCCACACTTCTACGCTGCTGCATATTCCTTGGAAGCACATTACATTGTTTATGCAATGAACAACATAAACCTTTTATCACGCTATTGCGTGCTCCTTCTCAGTTCACACTGGTCAACCAACTGATATTATAAATCCTCAAGCGGAGCCAAGAGGTCGGCGCGCTTGTTCTTCTCTTTTTCGCATTGCTATGCGTTACCCCTAATTTTTGCTTCTTCGCACTATTGTGCGTTTCAGTTCATATTCAACAAAAAAATAATTACATGACAATACATTTTTTTGTGCCATATTGTCGTGGATAAAAAAACAATATAATTAAAAACATTTACCAACAATCTACGACTGCAGTAAATTTCATTTAATTGCTTCACTGACAGGAATCGGCGGTCAACCAAAAAAAACTTTCACTTCACGCAAGTCATGGTGCAGACTTGAATGCAGCTTTGGATTAATCGGATGGTAGACAATCTTCAGTTCAATTAAACGGTTATCGCTCGCCCAAACCAAACGAACGTTACCTCCCGATGAAAAGATGTTTTGGAACAGTGGCTCCGGGCACGTGTCAGTAGTTGATTGTATCGCTGCCATTTGAGGAAAAACCACCGCTTGGTGAAAAGCGGTGCAATGGACACTGGCGGTTTCCTGGAGTGGATTTACGGTCACCGTTTAATGGTCGCTTCCGACAACATTAGCGCTGATGCGTCTACCCCCACTTCACACTTCTACACTGCTGTGTTTTCTTCTTATTACATTCTCAACAAAACAACAACTTTACAATCACTTCACACTGCTGTGTGTATTCTTCTTGCATTCGTTGAGGCGAGTTTTTTCTTTGCACACACATTAACAAAAGCAAAAACAAGCATATATATTGTTTTACTTGCCATACTCCCGTGAAAATAAAAAACAATAAAATTAAAATCTTACCGACGTTTACCAACTAGAGTAAATTACATTTAATGTTTTACTGACAAAACTGGCGGTAAATGAAACATCTACTTCACGTCAAATTCATTTGTTGCAGGCCTTTACAACAACCTTGATTTTGAGAAAATGGTGAGATATGTGATTTGCGTTTTGGATCGCATCGCAACATTGCGTCGGCGGAAGAGAAAACAAGTGAAGCATTAACATGAGTGTGATTTGCGATTTGTGATTTGCTCGCATCGCGAAATCGCAATCGGCGCAAAGCAGGGGTGCAACAGGTTAATGTGCGATAACGATCTGCGATTTGATCGCATCGCGAATGAAGAAAATGGAAATAGCGGGGAACTCCAATGGCGGTTTTCCTACTGCAGTTGGAATTAGCATTTCAACACTCCCCTTTAATTTCAACTGCTGGGTTATCAGACATACCCAGACATTTCATTAAAAATTCAAAATTTTTCTGCCCCAATGGTTTGGTCAGAATATCTGCAACCTGCTCCTTCTCTGCTCTTGTGGCAGATTTAATTCCATATCTCTCCCCTATAAGAAGATCCATATGATAAAGTTCTACCACGGTCTTCATCAAATCTCCAATCTCTTCCTCTGTCATATTGACAAGGGTGTTGGCAGTAAAGCCCATCTCGGCCATCTTGGCAAGAGTTACGTATCGAACTCCATACTCTTTAAATAGATCTTCAAGGAACTTCAATTCCTTTCTTCCATTCATGGGTTCTGTCAATTTCCTATCCTTAATTGCTTCTTCGAAATGAACAGGGTCATCAACATGACAATATAAAGCAAACAAAGAGTTCATACCTTCATTTGGTGTACAAGTGCTTGAAGAAGCACTTGAATTTCCTCCTTGTGGTGTGCTAGGAGAAGCACTTTCATTTCTCCTCAAGGGTGTCTCTTGCTCCCCTTGTGTTGATGCTGCTTTCTGGGGATGTATTTCAGCCATATCCTCATCATCTTCATCATGAGACAAACAATTTTTAACGTTCACTATTTTCTCTATGCTCTCATCACAAGCTTCCTCCTCAGTGAACTGAGGTTTTGTTGTCTTCACTTTCTCCATGCCTTGATAGGCTATCTTGAGAGTTTCCCATGCTTATTTCGATCTCTCGGTTGCTGCTATCCTTTCAAACACATTCTCATCCACTGCTCGATACATATAGTAGAGGGCTTTACAATCCTTCTCCTTATTCATCTTCAGCAGTTCTTTCTCTGCCTGAGTTAAGTTATTAAACTCATTTTCATCTACTGGTTCTTCAAGACCATCCTCAACAAATTCCCATACGTCTCATGAGAAAACAAAACTCTCATAGCTATTGCCCAATAGTCATAGTTTTTCCCATTAAATAATGGGAGCTAGGTATTACAGATACCCATGCTAGTGCTGGTGCCAACCATTCTTGCACTCTAAACTATGCTTCTAAATACTTGACTATGTATTAAAACAACTCACTATCTTCAACAGCAACACAAAAAAAAATTGTGAAATACCTTAGATTTTTTATTCAGTCTTCACACTGCTAAGCTTCTCCAACAAGAAATCCTTCCTTCAACTTCTTTGACACCTTCAAAGAGCCTAGACTAGCTCTGATACCAATGTTGGAAATTTCTGATGATTCCAAACAACAATAAAACTGAACAGAACAGAGACTGATGTTCTGTTTTTAACACACAGGATCTTAGCATATGGAAGCTAAAAACTATCTTGCTGAGGACAGAGTTTCAACAACACAAGAAAATTTCTATTCATTAACAGGAAACCAACTGTTACATAAATCCTCTTCCTCACACAGAGGGATTTCACAACTGCTGTTACAAAAGCATCTTCCTCTTAACAGAGGGATTACAACCAGGGAACGCTTCAGTTCCGCACAAATAAATTTACTATGTCTCTGCTTTAATATTTTACATTGTTGTGTGTAAAAATCTCTTCATTCGCACTGCTCTTCACAATGGCGCTCACGCTGTAATATCTCTGCACTGATGTGCATTACATACTTTGTCTTCTCCTGAAAAACATTACACTGCTGTGTGTAAAACTTTCAATATATGTGCGTTGTTGCGTCTCACATCACCTCTCTATCACTGCACTGTTATGCATAAAACAACTTCTTACATTACTCTCGCGATACTGCGCATTACATTTCGTGTTCTCTCAACAAAACAAAATTACCCTCGCGCTGTTGCGCATTACATTACAGTTCAGTTTCATGAACAACAAAAAAAAACATTTCTTCACGCTGCTGCGTGCTCCCACTCGTATTCTCAAATGAACAACTACACCATTACCCATCGTACTGCTGTGCATAAAAATTTCTACTTGGCACTGTTGCGTCTACCCTCACTTCACACTTCTACACTGCTGCGTTTTCTTCTTATTACATTCTCAACAAAACAACAACCTTACAATCACTTCACACTGCTGTGTGTATTCTTCTTGCATTCATTGCAGCGAGTTTTTTCTTTGCACACACATTAACAAAAGCAAAAACAAGCATGTATATGGTTTTACTTGCCATACTCCCGTGAAAATAAAAAACAATAAATTAAAATCTTACCAACGTTTACCAACCGGAGTAAATTACATTTACTGTTTTACTGAAAAAACTGGCGGTAAATGAAACTTCTACTTCACGTCAAATTCATTTGTTGTAGGCCTATACAATAACCTTGATTTTGAGAAAAGGGTGAGATATGTGATTTGCGATTTGCGATTTGCGTCGGCGGAAGAGAAAACAAGTGAAGCATTAACATGAGTGCGATTTGCGATTTGATCGCATCGCGAAATCACAATCGGCGCAAAGCAGGGGTGCAACAGGTTAATGTGCGATAGCGATCTGCGATTTGGTCGCATCGCACAATCGCATCGCAAAAGAAGAAAATGGAAATAGCGAGGAACTCCACTGGCGGTTTTTCTGCTGCAGTTGGAATTAGCATTTCGACATACACCAAAACCCGCTGGTGTTAGTAAACATACACATCGCTATATTTAAGCACATGCCACGAAACACATGGGGAGAGTTGATCTTCTACACTGCCATTAACGAGGAGCCAACATCATCATTACGTCAACCAAAAAGAATTCAATTCAAAGGATCGTGGAAGGGCTAAAAAGTTATCTGTAGCTATCAGCTCATTAATTCGTTGCATGATATGACTTTAGTGGTACCAATATGTTCCAGGTCATGTGCGTTTACTTAATATGTAAGAGATCAGTGGACCTGGAATTCTTGCGGCCTCAGTTAAATGCTTCCTCACAATAATTGATAATCGAAATTGATAATAGGTATTATCCAAATTGTCTCACTGCAACGGAGAGATACAATGGTGGACAGTCACATGAAATCCCTTGAACATGTGTAGGAGACGATGAAAAATTTGATGGAAAGATTGTTAGTCTATGGAGAACATGTTAGATGCCATGAGGCAAAGGAATGGCATGGAAGATAGGGCAAGGAGGGCACATTTGACATTTTTAGACAAAAACTATGAATTCGTCAATGGAAATTTGAGAGAATGTAGGTTTTCATGGAGTATGAACTAGTTGTTTTGGATAATAGGCTGAGAAAGAAGGACGCAGACTTCTATAGGGGAAAAGGGCCACTGGGATGACCCGGACATGAGTGAGGAGATGTCAAGGAAGAAGGAACAAAATGTTATTGATTGAGAAATAAATGATAAGGATGATGCCTCCAAATAAATAAGAATGGATCCTGAAGTTAGAGCTTCAGCTCCGAGATAATTTGGAGTTTGCTTTTTTTTGTTGTTGATGTTTTATAAATTTACATTATTGTTAAGAATTTATTACAAGGTATATGGACTATATTTGTATAAAATAGTAGTTAAAAATTTTCATAAATGTATAAAATAAATTTTATGAACATGTATAAACAATACAACATCAGAACAAGCTAAATTTTGTAAAACATCAGAACAAGCTAAATTTTGTAAAAGATTCTAGTTTGGAAACCAGATTTTATTTATAATATAAAGCTACTATCTCTTCATTAAAAAAAAAAATTAATACATTTACCATATTTTCTACACTATCTTTTCATAAAAAAGTCCTTATCACCGATTTTCATCAATTTTCATGTCTTATACAAAATAAAGCTACATATAAGGAATTGAGCTAAATTGAATGGTTTAATTAATGTTTTTCCTGTTTTTTAATAATTTAACAATACCAAAAAGTTAAGCATAAATTATCTAATTGTTTTTGTTTCAAGAATTTTCAAACTTGTAACAATCGTTTGAACTAACAGTCGCGTAGCACCAAAGTAAAAAATGAACAACATGGGGATGTTCCATATTTTGTGGACATGGGTTAATATCCACCAAATTTCAAGCCATTGTATACAGTAACAGTAAGGTGAATTTTAAAAAAGAAGACTGGGTTAGCATAATTAAATTAAATTTATATGTTAAACATAAACAAAGAATAAGTTTCCAAATCAGATACAAATCCAAAATTAAGTTCTTGATCATATTCATATTTACTCATGAATCTAGATTTTATGCAAATGTAACAAACCACAAATTTGTACAGATCCAAAATTAAGCTCCAGATCGTATCCATATTTACTTATGAATTAGATTTATGCAAATGTGACAAACCACAAATTTATACATATGAAAATTACCAAAGAGTCCAATACTAATAAATAGATAAACTATGAAATTTCTAGGAGCCTCACAATCAATCAAAGTGAGAGATTCCAATTGTAAATCATTATTAACTAAATGATTCCTGGATAGGTCTTTTTTACTTTATATACTTATATAAATATAAGTGTGATATAAAAAACATCACATTAATGAATATTTTGATGAATAAAAGACTACAAGTTTACCACTTAAAAATATATTTGATATATAAAATTAATTGCAATTTAAAAAAAATATTAATAATAAACTCCATAATAATCAACTCAAAAATTAATTTGAAATGAAGAAAAGAAAACAACAAAATAATTCCAATTTTATCATATACTTTAGGTTTTCATGTTTATACACGTATGCTAATTTTGTAAAATTATTTGTCCCTATATCTTCTCTCTGTTTCCACATCATATTCAAAACAAAACAAGGCAGGAAACTTTACGGCCCCGAGGCTTTTGCTATTACAGTACCCATGTCAAACACACTGGTCAAGCTATTCTTCTTCTATAGTGGTGTATTTCATGTCGGGGTACAGCTCACTCACTTCCACACCTCCATCTCCAATTTTGAAGTTGGTTTGATCTCCCTTCATGAAAAATGAGTATCGTAATGACAGTAAAAGACCCGCAGCGAACGGTGCTTCTGGCTCAACAACGCATTATAAATGACAATGATTTCATATCGATAAAAAAATTCGGCCAGTTATACAAATTTAAATAAAAATATTGAGCTGTATGATCGATCATGTGATAAAAATGGGAATAAAAAGTGTGAGTTGAAAATTCTAACCTGCAATTTTTATGAGGAGTTGATCTTCCTCTATGAAACTTTTGCGAAGAGTTTTGCCGATATTTTTTCCCACAAGGCTACAAGATCGTTGAAGGATAAAGTATTGGGAGGAGGCCTGAAATGCAGGGTCCTGTTGAGGGCTCTTTACGTATAAACACAGCTACGTATAATTCAGAAATCAATTCAATTTTTTTACATAAAAAAATTATTTTATAATTCAGTATGATATGTAATAATGTCCATCCGTGATCAAAATTTGAACATAAAACTACAAATAAAACATGTACACACATTTGGCATTCCCGTTGCCAAGTATTTCAACTTTATCTGCAGGAGGAACTCGAAGTCAACGTAGCCCAAGATTTGAGACAAAAAGCAGTTGCAGCTTTCACTTGCAATGCCTTGGCCTTCGATTGCACGACGAAGTTCAGCTTTCACTGCAAAATACGAACTCTTTACAGGCTCCACTGCATTCACTCTATCAACGTCATACCCGAACTCGGCTGGCAGAAATCTCTGTATCATCAAAAATACAGCTAGTTCGACTCTTGGATTAGAAAAATCTGTAATTATCAGAATAAGTTGTGAATCTGTGATTATCAGAATAAGCTGAACCGTCCAATTGAAAGAAACTGCAATCTTTCATACCTTGATTGTTCCAATTCCAACTTGTTTAATAGCGTTGATAATGTTATGCTGAAGCGAAAAAGAATCCATACAGCTATCAGTTAGTTGCGTTTGTGATGCACCTCCACCTATTGCGGAGATAACCACATCCACTTTCTTTATGGCCTCTACCACACTCCAAAAGTCCTCTAGCGATCCCTGCACCGCCACATCGAGTACCCATTATTCATCTTCAAATAAATTAGTGCCCCCTCCAACACATGTAAATAATAATTTGATTGGGCATCTACTATGTGGGGGGATTTACTTACATGAAAGATATTAGCCCCTTAGGCCTCCAACTATTCCACAAGTCCTCTAAGGATCACTGTATCATCCCATTGAGTAATTATTATTATTTTGTATTAATAGAGAATTGATTACATAAATTGTAACTTATCTGCTTAATTTAGGAATTTAGGATTTGTTTCTAAAATTGTACTTAAATAGAACCACTAACCACATCCACTTTCATCCACTTTCTTTATGGCCTCTAAAAATGCTTTTTGGTTGCAACTAACTGATAGCTGTATGGCTGCTTTTTCGCCCTATTGTGGAGATAACCACATCCACTTTCTTTCTGGCCTCTACCACACTCCAAAAGTCCTCTATCGATCCCTGCACCACCACATCGACTACCCATTATTCATCTTTAAATAATTAGTGCGCCCTCCAACACATGTAAATAATAATTTGATTGGGCATCTACTATGTGGGAAGATTTACTTACATGAAGGATATTAGCACCTGAGGCTTCCAAGGATTCCAGCAGCTGGACTTTCTCAGGCTTAGAAGCAACAGTACTGGCCGAGTCTCTGACGAGAAGGAAGGTGGGATGGCCGAGATCGAGGCTGGCTTTGGCAATATGACGACCAATGTAGCCTGTTGCGCCAACTATCAGAATCCTGCTCTTCTCCATATTGCAGGCCAACAAAAGTATGGGAATACAAGTTCTTATGGTGCACATATATAACAAAAAGATTGAAACTTCGAGACTCTCTGTTTGACTCTAATTCCCAAAGATTCGTAAATTTCACGATCGGATATCTTTATCTAATTTTACAATATTGGGGATTATTTACAAATCAATGGAGTTGTCTATAATGCGATTTTTTGAGATTCCGGTGACGGAATCCGGCGGAAGAAATTGAGGTTAAATCTTGATTTGTTGTAGTCAAAATGGTTTTTTAACTGCATATTTGGATTCAGCACCCTGAAAAACCCCTGGGACGCTTTGATTGTGCAGAGACTAGCTATCAAACTTGAGATTCCAATAAATTGCTGCCAGATTTTGACCGGAAAAACCCACCGGAAAAGCTTTCAAAAAGTCGCATTATAGACCTCTGCCAAATCAATTCTAAATATCAAAATTCTAAATCCCAGAGTTCCTAGTGAAACTTATTTTCATAAACATCCAAAAAAAAAATTGTATAATTTTACATTAATGGCCTATGAGAGTGACATATAAAAGTAACACTCACAATTAAATATAAAAATATTCCAAAAATCTACGACCAAATTTCTCTCGCAAATGTTTAACCAATATTTTCGAGGTCGCGTGCGTTTACTTAATATGTAAGTGATCAGTGGACCTGGCATTCTAATAAAAAATCATGGAGAATTGTTTTCCACTACTTTAAATTCCAAAGGAGTTGTTTAATTTTCTCTTTTAACGGCACCTACAACTAAAAATTCCAAAGGAGTTCTTTAATTTCCGCTTTTAACGGCACTTACAACTTTGAATAGTAGGAGCAGACTTTGAATAGCAGCAGCAGTTCTAACATAGAGGAGCATCATTACGTCGACCAAAAAGAATTCAATTCAAAGGAGCATGGGAGGGCTAAAAAGTTATCTGTAGTTATCTGTGCGTTTACTTAATATGTAAGAGATCAGTGGACCTGGAATTCTTGCGGCCTGAGTTAATGAAAACTCATGGAGAATTGTTTTCCACGACTTTAAATTCCAAAGGAGTTCTTTAATTTTCGCTTTTAACGGCACCTACAACTTTGAATAGTAGGAGAAGACTTTGAATATTAGCAGCAGTTCTAACATAGAAGAACATTTGTTGGAGTAATGGATTGCCGTTAACATAGAGGAACATTTGTTGGAGTAATGGATTGCGATTATACCAAGTAAACAGAGACATCACTAGATTTAATCATAATGGGGAGGCAACAATCTCCCCCCAACGCGAGCCCAGTGTGTTTTGAACTTGAGACCTCTGGCTCTGATACCACTTGTTGGAGTCACAATTGCCATTACACTGCTGGGAATTTATGACGATTCCAAACAAAATGACTGAACAAAACAAAATGCTCTGTTTTTCAACACAACGGAAATTAAAATTGTTTTGCTGTAGAATTTCAGCAACACAAATAAAAACTTCTATTCATTAACAGAGAACCAACTGTTACATAAATCATCTTTCTCACACAGAGACTCATGTTACAAAAAACATCTCCCTCACGCAGAGGGATTTCACAACTACTGTTACAAAAGCATCTTCCTCTTAACAAAGGGATTACAACCAGGGAACGCTTCAGTTCCACAAAAATAAATTTACTGTGTCTCTGCTTTGAGATTTTACACTACTGTGTGTAAAACATTTCATTTCACTGAACAACAAAAGACATTCCCATCACGCTGCTGCGTGTTTCTCTGCATTACATTTCATTCTTAAAAATGACATTAGCGCTGCTGCTTTGCCTCTGCACTGTTGTGCATTAAAAAGACACTCTCAACAAAAAAAACTTTTCACACGCATTGCTGCGCATTCCATTTCATTTTCACTCAACGAAGATAACAAAAAAACTTCATGCTGCTATGTTCTATTTTTACTTTGCACTGATGTGCAATTCTTTTCTCCCCTTCACGCGCTACTGCGTGCTTTAGTTTTCACTGTTAACAACAAAACTTACATTAAGCTGTTGCGTATACCCTTTTGTCTTTCACTCACATTTCAACAGCACACTGCTCTCTCCACACTTCTACGTTGCTGCATATTCCTTAGAAGCACATTACATTGTTTATGCAATGAACAACATAAACCTTTTATCACGCTGCTGCGTGCTCCTTCTCAGTTCACAATGGACAACCAACTGATATTATAAATCCTCAGGCGGTGCCAAGAGGTCGGTGGGCTTGTTCTTCTTTTTTCCGCACTACTGTGCGTTACCCCTATTTTTTGCTTCTTCGCACTGCTATGCGTTTCAGTTCATATTCAACAAAAAAAAATTACATGACAATGCAATTTCTTGTGCCATACTGTCGTGGATAAAAAAACAATATAATTAAAAACATTTACCAACAATCTACGACTGCAGTAAATTTCATTTAATTGCTTCACTGACAGGAACTGGCGGTCAACCAAAAAAAACTTTCACTTCACGCAAGTCATGGTGCAGACTTGAATGCAGCGTTGGATTAATCGGATGGTGGACAGTCTTCACTTCAATTAAATGGTTATCGCTCGCCCAAACCAAACAAATGTTACCTCCCGATGACAAGCTGTTTTGGAACAGTGGCTCCGGGCACGTGTTAGCAGCTGATTGTATTGCTGCCATTTGAGGAAAAACCACCGCTTGGTGAAAAGAGGTGCAATGAGCACTGACGGTTTTCTGGAGTGGATTTACAGTCACCGTTTAATGGTCTCTTCTGGCAACACTGCAGTTGAAAGTATATTTCAACACTCCCCTTTACTTTCAACTGTTGGGTTATCAGTCGATGATTTTAAAATACACAGTCAATGTTGGAAATTTCTGATGATTCCAAATAACAATAAAACTGAACAGAACAGAGACTGATTCTCTGTTTTTAACACACAGGATCTTAGCACAGGGAAGCTAAAAACTATCTTTCTGGGGACGGAGTTTCAGCAACACAAGAAAATTTCTATTTATTAATAGGAAACCAACTGTTACATAAATCCTCTTCCTCACACAGAGGGATTTCACAACTGCTGTTACAAAAGCATCTTCCTCTTAACAGAGGGATTGCAACCACGGAACGCTTCAGTTCTGCACAAATAAATTTACTCTGTCTCTGCTTTGATATTTTACACTGTTGTGTGTAAAAATCTCTTCATTTGCGCTGCTCTTCACAATGGCACTCGGGCTGTAATATCTCTGCACTGTTGTGCATTACAGACTCTGTCTTCTCCTGAAAAATATTACACTACTGTGTGTAAAACTTTCAATATATGTGCGCTGCTGCGTCTCACATCACCTCTCTATCACTGCACTGTTGTGCATAAAACAACTTCTTACATTACTCTCGCGCTACTGCGCATTACATTTCATGTTCTCTCAACAAAACAAAATTACCCTCGCGCTGCTGCACATTACATTACAGTTCAGTTTAATGAAAAAAAAAAAAACCATTTCTTCACGTTGCTGCGTGCTCCCACTCGTATTCTCAAATGAACAACTACACCATTTCCATCGTACTACTGTGCATAAAAACTTCTACTGGGCACTGCTGCGTCTACCCTCACTTCACACTTCTACACTGTTGCGTTTTCTTCTTATTACATTCTCAACAAAACAACAACCTTACAATCACTTCACACTACTTTGTGTATTCTTCTTGCATTCGTTGTGGCAAGTTTCTTATTTGCACACACATTAACAAAAGCAAAAACAGGCATATATATGGTTTTACTTGCCATACTCTCGTGAAAATAAAAAACAATAAAATTAAAATCTTACCAACGCTTACCAACTGGAGTAAATTACATTTACTGTTTTACTGACAAAACTGGCAGTAAATGAAACGTCTACTTCACGTCAAATTTATTTGCTGCAGGCCTGTACAACAACCTTGATTTTGAGAAAATGGTGAGATATGCGATTTGCGATTTGGATCCCATCGCAACTTTGCGTCGGCGGAAGAGAAAACAAGTGAAGCATTAACATGAGTACGATTTGCGATTTGCGATTTGATCGCATCGCGAAATCGCAAATCGGCGCAAAGGAGGGGTGCAACAGATTAATGTGCGATAGCGATCTGTGATTTGATCGCATCGCGAAATCGCAATCGGCACAAAGCAGGGGTGCAACAGGTTAATGTGCGATAGTGATCTGCGATTTGATCGCATCGCACAATCACATCGCAAATGAAGAAAATAGAAATAGCGGGGAACTCCAATGGCAGTTTTTCTGTTGCAGATGGAATTAGCATTTCAACGCTCCCCTTTAATTTCAACTGCTGGGTTATCAGACATACCCAGACATTTCATTAAAAATTCAAAATTTTTCTGCCCCAATGGTTTGGTCAGAATATCTGCAACCTTCTCCTTCTCTGCTCTTATGGCAGATTTAATTTCGTATCTCTCCCCTATAAGAAGATCCATATGATAGAGTTCTACCAAGGTCTTCATCAAATCTCCAATATCTTCCTCTATCATATTGACAAGGGTGTTGGCAGTGAAGCCCATCTCGGCCATCTTGGCAAGAGTTATGTATCAAACTCCATACTCTTTAAACAGATCTTCAAGGAACTTCAATTCCTTTCTCCCATTCATTGGTTCTGTCCATTTCCTATCCTTAATTGCTTCTTCGAAATGAACAGGGTCATCAACATGACAATATAAAGCAAACAAAGAGTTCATACCTTCATTTCATGTACAAGTGCTTGAAGAAGCATTTGAATTTCCTCCTTGTGGTATGCTTGGAGAAGCACTTTCATTTCTCCCCAAGGGTGTCTCTTTCTCCCCTTCTGTTGACGCTGCTGTCTGGGGATGTATTTCAGCCATATCCTCATCATCTTCGTCATGAGACAAATAGTTTTTAACATTCACTATTTTCTCTATGCTTTCATCACAAGCTTCCCCCTCAATGAACTGAGGTTTTGTTGTCTTCACTTTCTCCATGCCTTGATAGGCTATCTTGAGAGTTTCCCATGCTTCTTTGGATCTCTCGGTTGCTGCTATCCTTTCAAACACATTCTCATCCACAGCTCGATACAAATAGTAGAGGGGTTTACAATCCTTCTCCTTATTGCTCTTCAGCAGTTCTTTCTCTGCCTGAGTTAAGTTATTAAACTCATTTTCATCTACTGGTTCTTCAAAACCATCCTCAACAAATTCCCATAAGTCTCGTGAGGCAAACAAAACTCTCATAGCTATTGCCCAATAGTCATAGTTTTTCCCATTAAATAGTGGGAGCTGGGTATAACAGATACCCATACTGGTGCTGGTGCTGGTGCCATCCATTCTTGCACTCTAAACTATGCTTCTAAATACTTGACTTTGTATTTAAAACAACTCATTGTCTTCAACAGCAACACAAAAAAAAATTGTGAAATACCTTAGATTTTTGATTGAGTCTTCACACTACTGAGCTTCTCCAACAAGAAATCCTTCCTTCAGCTTCTTTGACACCTTCAAAGAGCCTGGACTAGCTCTGATATCAATGTTGGAAATTTCTGATGATTCCAAACAACAATAAAACTGAACAAAACAAAGACTAATGCTCTGTTTTTAACACAGAGGATCTTAGCATAGGGAAGCTAAAAACTATCTTGCTAAGGACAGAGTTTCAGCAACACAAGAAAATTTCTATTCATTAACAGGAAACCAACTGTTACATAAATCCTCTTCCTCACACAGAGGGATTTCACAGCTGCTGTTACAAAAGCATCTTCCTCTTAACAGAGGGATTACAACCAAGGAACGCTTCAGTTCCGCACAAATAAATTTACTATGTCTCTGCTTTGAGATTTTACACAATTGTGTGTAAAAATCTCTTCATTCACGCTGCTCTTCACAATGGCACTCAGGCTGTAATATCTCTGCACTTTTGTGCATTACAGACTCTGTCTTCTCCTGAAAAACATTACACTGCTGTGTGTAAAACTTTCAATATATGTGGGTTGTTGTGTCTCACATCACCTCTCTATCACTGCACTGCTGTGCATAAAACAACTTCTTACATTACTCTCGCGCTACTGCGCATTACATTTCATGTTCTCTCAACAAAACAAAATTACCCTCACGCTGTTGCGCATTACATTACAGTTCAATTTAATGAACAACAAAAAAAAAAACATTTCTTCACGCTGTTGTGTGCTCCCACTCGTATTCTCAAATGAACAACTACACCATTACCATCGTACTGTTGCGCATAAAACTTTCTACTGGGCGCTGCTGCATCTACCCTCACTTCACACTTTTACGCTGCTGTGTTTTCTTCTTATTACACTCTCAACAAAACAACAACCTTACAATCACTTCACACTGCTGTGTGTATTCTTCTTGCATTCGTTGCGGCGAGTTTTTTCTTTGCACACACATTAACAAAAGCAAAAACAGGAATGTATATGGTTTTACTTGCCATACTCCCGTGAAAATAAAAAACAATAAATTAAAATCTTACCAACGTTTACCAACCAGAGTAAATTACATTTACTGTTTTACTGACAAAACTGACGGTAAATGAAACTTCTACTTCACGTCAAATTCATCTGCTGCAGGCCTATACAACAACCTTGATTTTGAGAAAAGGGTGAGATATGCGATTTGCGATTTGGATCGCATCGCAACTTTGCGTCGGCGGAAGAGAAAACAAGTGAAGCATTAACATGAGTGTGATTTACGATTTGCTATTTGATTGCATCGCGAAATCACAATCGGTGCAAAGAAGGGGTGCAACAGGTTAATGTGCGATAGCGATCTGCGATTTGATCGCATCGCACAATCGCATCGCAAATGAAGAAAACGTAAATAGCGGGGAACTCCAATGGCAGTTTTTCTGCTGTAGTTGGAATTAGCATTTCGACATACACCAAAACCCGTTGGTGTTAGTAAACATACACATCGCTATATTTAAGCACATGGCAAGAAACACACGGGGAGCGTTGATCTTCTACACCGCCATTAACGAGGAGCGAATAGCATCATTACGTCAACCAAAAAGAATTCAATTCAAAGGATCGTGGAAGGGCTAAAAAGTTATCTATAGCTATCAGCACATTAATTCGTTGCATGATATGACTTTAGTGGTACCAATATGTTCTAGGTCACATGTGTTTACTTAATATGTAAGAGATCAGTGGACCTGGAATTCTTGCGGCCTGAGTTAAATGCTTCCCCGCGATAATTGATAATCGAAATTGATAATAGGTATTATCTGAATTGTCTCACTGCAATGGAGAGATACAATGGTGGATAGTCACATGAAATCCCTTGAACATGTATAGGAGACGATGAAAAATTTGATGGAAAGATTGTTAGTCTTTGGAGAACATGTTAGATGCCATGAGGCAAAGGAATGACATGGAAGATAGGGAAAGGAGGGCACATTTGACATTTTTAGACAAAAATTATGAATTCATCAATGGAAATTTGAGAGAATGTAGGTTTTGATGGAGCATGAACTAGTTGTTTTGGATAATAGGTTGAGAAACAAGGACGCAGACTTCTATAGGGGAAAAGGGCCATTGGGATGACTTGGACATCAGTGAGGAGATGTCAAGGAAGAAGGAACAAAATTTTATTGATTGAGAAATAAAGGATAAGGATGATTCCGCCGAATAAATAAAAATGGATCCTAAAGTTAGAGCTTCAGCTCCGAGATAATTTGGAGTTTGCTATTTTTGTTGTTGTTGATGTTTTATAAATTTACATTATTATTAAGAATTTATTACAAAGTATATGTACTATATTTGTATAAAATAGTAGCTAAAAATTTTCATAGATGTATAAAATAAATTTTATGAACATGTATAAACAATACAACATGAGAACAAGCTAAATTTTGTAAAAGATCTAGTTTAGAAACCAGATTTTATTTATAATATAAAGCTACTATCTCTTGATTTAAAAATAAAAATTAATACATTTACCATATTTTCTACACTATCTTTTTATAAAAAAGTCCTTATCACCGATTTTCATCAATTTTCATGTCTTATACAAAATAAAGCTACATATAAGGAATTGAGCTAAATTGAATGGTTTAATTAATGTTTTTCCTATTTTTTAATAATTTAAAAATGCCAAAAAGTTAAGCCTAAATTATCTAATTGTCTTTTTTCAAGAATTTTCAAACTTGTAACAATCGTTTGAACTAACGGTCGCGTAGCACCAAAGTAAAAAATGAACAACATGGGATGTTCCATATTTTGTGGAGATGGGTTAATATCCACCCAATTTCAAGCCATTGTATACAGTGACAGTAAGGTGAATTTAAAAAAAAAAAGACTGGGGTTAGCACAATTAAATTAAATTTATATGTTAGTCATAAACAAAATTATGAAGCGATGTAGAAGAATAAGGTTCTAAATCAGATACAAATCCAAAATTAAGTTTTCGATCATATTCATATTTACTCATGAATCTAGATTTTATGCAAATGTAACAAACCACAAATTTATACAAATCCAAAATTAACCTCTAGATCGTATCCATATTTACTTATGAATCTAGATTTATGAAAATATGAAAAACCACAAATATATACATATGAAAGGTACCAAAGAGTCAAATACTAATAAATAGATAAACTATGAAATTTCTAGAAGCCTCACAATCAATCAAACTGGGAGATTCCAATTGTAAATCATTATTAACTTAATGATTCCTGGATAGGTCTTTTTTAGAACTTTTTATACTTATAAATACAAGTGTGATAAGATAAGTTTTATAATCATATTGGGAACCAGGCACCTCGAAATTTCATAGAAGGAGAGAGGAATTTCAACTAGAGCCGCAGGGATTCAGATGTTATCTGCATCAGAGATCAAGTATGCAGAGATCAAGTTGTAGACTTGTCTTGCAATCCAGTGCCCAACCATTCTGATTTTGCCCTCTTTCTTTGCTTCACAAAAGTTCTGTCGGCATGATTTCCTAGCAGGGTATCTGGGAGTGGATTCTAAAAGGAAAAATAGGCAAGCAAACTGAGTGAGTGTCGAAAATTGGGATAATGAAGAATAAAGAATCCAACGATTGTTATGATATGCCCAAGGAAAAGCCTCGCACTGGTAAAGATCGGTATGATTTCGTAATGGTTTTTCTTCCTGCTTGAGTGTTAGAGCTACAGTATAAATTGCTATGGTTTTAGATGAAGAAAGTTCAGGATGATAAAAGCAATTTTTCTCAGACTTAGGAATTTAATTGTCATATATAAACCTTACACCGACGTAAGGTTTAAGATAGGATTCAGGTGATGCATCTTTAAGGTCTATTGTTGCTGTTTGGACTGCGATGAGCTTTCATCATATCACATAGTGTTTCTTCAGAGGTTTTGAAATCGAATCTTGGTTTCTTTGGTCTTTCCTCCTCTTCGGTTTTTTTTCTCTGACGGCCGGTCAGGTTTATGTCATTCCTAGGATTTTCAAAATTGGTTCAGGCTTTATGTTAGGAGTTAAGTTGTCTTAAATCCCTGTACGTGTCCTTACAACGAAATCGTAAATATATCCGTTTTGGGATCCTGGATGGCATAGATGTCACTTTCTGAACATCCTGTACAGAAGGTTCTATCATGAATTGCACTTGATCTCTCTCTTTCAGCGTCCTTAACCCTTCCTCATCCGCTTTGTCATTTACTTCCTATAGGACGAGGCTGATTTTGGTTGGTAGGTTCCAACAGAGATTTGGTCCTTTTCTGAGAATTGGATCTATCTAGATTGTCTTCATATCTCGAGGATTTTCTTTTTGGCGGTGCATGGAGGGGGTATATGACGCCATCACCATGGAAGACCTTATCAATGCCACCGATGACGCTGAACATGCTTGGTCTACTGCCACTCTGGCAGGGGATTGGAAAACAACTTTAGATGACTTGGTGGGCAAGTCATCAATGTCATGGGAAGGTAAAAGCATTCGGGGTAAAAGTCGCAGCTATAACAAGCAGCACAAACCTGTCAAAACTTCTCCCCCTCCGCAGGCAATAAGAATAGAGATTGCTCAGCTTGACGAAGGAATAGAGAGCGTGCAGAACAAGGCGCTTATTGGGAATGGAATTTCCCAGAAATGTCTGACTCTGACATGAGGAAATGGCTGGCCAATTTCTGGAAACCAGTCATCGGCTATGTTCCGGTAATTTCAAGTCTAATGAGAGAGTGGTATTGTTTCCACTTCTTAAATGTTGCAAACGCCAAAGTCATCCAGAGTCGGCCATGGGTTTTCAAAAGGAGTTTTATTTCTCTGTATAGATGGTATATCGGCTTTAATCCTTTGAAAAATACCCCCATGAATAATCTTATTTGGGTGAAATGCCCGAACCTTCCCGTGGAACTCTGGTCCAGTGAAACTTTGGAGGTGATTGGCAATGCTATAGGACGTTTCATCTACGTTGATCCTTGGTGCTTGGGCGAAAAGGACAAAAGAATTGCTTGGATTCTCATTCAAAAGCCGTTTAGGGGAGGTTATCCAGACGATATTGAGATTAGTTGGAAAAATCAGGTTATTAAACAAAGACTGGATTTCTGGGGTATACCTTTTAGGTGTGCTGCTTGCCGCAAAACGGGCCACTTAGTTAAAAACTGCCCCAGTGTCAAATTGTATGGATTCAGACAGGACAGGCAAAAGTCGCTTGTCAATGATTGTCCATCCTCTCCATACTCCCCGACAATCCCGCTTCACAGTCCAAGGAATCCTGAGTCCCCACGCGATCAATCTGTTGATCCGTCTATGCCCCCTAAGTCCTTCCCTAGTTGTCTGAATTCCTCTAATAGCCCTATCACCTGCAGTATGTCTGGGATCCATAGACCCCCCTTTTCTGAGCCGAGAAAGGATAGGCTTGTCCCATCGCCATGTCCCATTCAACAGAAGGAGTTTCTTTCCGATTCTCATTATAGGCTATCGAAGGGGGCAGGTTTTTCTATGGGTTCTGTTCCCATTCTTATTTCATCCTCATCGCCGCAACCTGAACATGCTGGACCGGGCCTAAATAGAGGTAAAGAACAATGTGTCAGGCCTACCCCTTTAAATTCCCCGGCGTCATCACATGTCAATCTCTATGACAGTGACCTGGATCACTTACTTAATAGGGAATCCCTCAAACTGGAGCCGCCCACAATTCATAAGCCTGGTCCAAGTGTTATGCCTGTTATCAGCCCAGATTCGGCAAGGAATATTATAGCCTGGAAGAAGAGTAGAGGCGGTAGTAGACACTTTAGAGGGAGAACTATAGCTTCTGATTCAGGCATTAGAAATTTGTCTTTGGTTGAGGTGCCTATCTATGATATGTCCGATTCACAGCCCCTTAGAGCAAGTATGGCTGCCGAATCATCCAAATGATCCCCATTATCTCTCTGAATATTAGGGGTCTTGGCCTTGATCCCAAATATATAACGCTTCAAAATTTATTTTTCCATTTTAGGGCTGCTATAATCCTCATCCAGGAAACCATGCACAAGAGGGAGGATACTTTAACATATTTCAAGAAAATGCTCCCTACTTGGTTCATGGTTGCTACAGAGGCTAATGGTTTATCTGGGGGTCTCGCTACTCTTTGGGATCCAGCTCGTGTAAGAGCTAAGGCGTACAAGTGTTGTGCAGGGATTATTATAGCGGCTTCTATCAGGGGATGCGACTTTCCCATCAATATTCTCAATATATATGCGCCATATAAATCCCATGCTCCCTTTTGGAAAAGGATTTTTGCCACAGATCTGTTTGACATCGATCATCTCCTTATTGTTGGCAATCTGAACGCGGCTTTGAAATCTGAAGAGGTATGGGGACAGGGGAAGTTAAATAATGCACTTTCTGATCTCATTATTTTTGAGATGCTCAACAGTAATATGGTAGATATTATGCCTGTGGTGATGAAACCGACTTGGACAAATGGCAGAGTTGGCAAGGCCTATATAGCTAAAAGATTAGATCGGTTTATTGCTCATATCCGCCTCCTCGATAAAATGGGAATGCCAAGCTCATCTGTGGAAAACATTATGATATCGGATCACAATCCCATTCTTCTAACATGGCCTGGAAATCAATTCAGAAGGGGATATTCATTTAAGTTTGACAGAGGTCTCCTACAAGATTATGCGTTCAATGAATACATTCAAAATGCATGGAATGTGATTAAGGACAGGGAAAAACTCTTCATTTTCTCTACCTTTAGAGAAAAAATGGCCGAGATAAGGAGATTGGTGAAAAAATGGCAGGTTAAAAAACTACAGAAAGATAGAAGAGATTTACAGAGGATTCAACAAGAGCTGGACTTGTTGCTGGGATCAACAGATTATGCTTCTTGCTCTATTGAGATGAAGTGTCGATTAAGGAATTTTGAGAAGGAAAAACTCAGTCTGCTGCAACAAGAGGAAGCAAAATGGAGGCTCAAAAGCAGAGCTTTATGGATTCAGGAAGGAGATAAAAACACCAAGTTTTTCCATAACTACGCAAACGCAAGGAGAGCCAAAAATTCCATCTGGAAAATAAAGGATGACAAGGGTGGGTATGCTGTTTCCCAGGAGGACATCACAAAGTAGGCTATTTGTTTCTTCAAGGAACAGTATTGCAGAAGAAAATATATTGCGTTCAGCGATATTCGATGGAGCATTGACCTGGTTCCGAAAATGTTTGACGAGGAGAAGAACGAAGCTCTGTTCCAGCCAGTCTCTGAAAATGAACTTCTTGGAGTTATGAAGTCTTTTAAGAAGGACAAATCCCCTGGACCAGACGGATGGACAATAGATTTCTTGATCCATTTCTTCGACCTCTTCAAAGTGGATCTGCTCAGGATGGTGGAAGCTTCCAGACTATCGGGCAACATTCACAATCACACCACTTCCACTCTCATTGCTCTTATCCCAAAGAAGGGAGAGCCCGAAACATTCGTGGATTTTAGGCCGGTCTCTTTATGCAACATAACATTCAAGATTATTACAAAGATTATAGCTGAAAGAATCAAAGGGACGCTGGCATCCTATCTCTCTCCAAATCAACATGCTTTTTTAAAAGGTCGAAATATTCTAGATGTTGCCGCCAGCACACAGGAGTGTTTACATTCTATGTTCTTGCATAAAGTTGATGCTGTTATTATGAAAATCGACCTCCAGAAAGCTTATGATGTATTGGACTTGGGATATATGCAAAGTCTTTTGGCGAAAATCGGTCTGAAACCCGACCCTATTCGATGGATTATGGCATGTATCAAAAATGTAAACTACGTTGTCATTATTAATGGTATCCCTTTCCCTACTTTCGTACGGAAAGGGGCCTTCGACAGGGCTGTCCACTGTCGCCTCTCCTTTTCATATTGGCCATGAATGCCTTGAGTCTGCACATCAACCGCGTAGTGGAGGAAAAAGCATATGCTTCGGTAAAGATCTGTAAGCAAATATATATCTCTCATAACCTGTTCGTTGATGGTGTATTATTATTTACAATGATGTCTAAATCAACCTGGACGTGCATTAAGAATATTCTTGACCGTTTCCAAAGGGCGACTACGCTTGTTATTTACAAGGCCAAATCGATCCTGTATCATAATGAAACCAACTCGGACACGACCTTATGGATTGCTCAGCTCTTTGGAATAGAAACAAGATCTTTGTCTGATGGAATTAAGTATTTGGGATTGCGCCTAAAAGCTAAGGCTTATTCAAAGAATGATTGGAGGTGGCTTGTTGAGAGATTTTTTAGTAAGATTTCGTTGTGGGAATACAGATCATTATCATTGGGAGGTAGAGTTGTCCTCACCCAATCTGTCTTGATGCAAATGGCGGTTTACTGGGCCCATCTTTATCAACTCCTGGCTAGTATTATCCAGGCCATGAACAGGATATCCGCCAACTTTATTTGGGGTGATAAAGAAGATAGAGGTAAAATCCATCTGCAAAATTGAATCTCTTAATGTTGCCAAAAAAGTTTGGGGTATGGGGTCTGATGGATTTAAGGATTTTCGGAAAATCCCTAGTCTGCAAAACCTTATGGAGAGGAATCTTCGGCGCAAATCCTTGGAGTGCAATCATTCATCAAAAGTATCAAAAAGGCAGAAGCTTGGAGTTCTAGTTTAGGTTCGGCTCCATTGGAATTAAACAGGGGTCTGCAATTTGGCTCAGCTTCAGGAAAATTGAGAAATATTTCTTTAACAATCTAAAATGGAGGATGTTCTCCGGAAGGAAAATCTTCATTGGTCTCGACTCAATTGTTGGCTATAGGGGCAATCTCCATGTTTCGGCTCCTCTTCTTTTTTTCCTTCAAAGAATGGGTATTTTTACTTGGGACATGATTATCGCGGAGTGGAGGGGCCTTACGCCTGCGCTAAAGGATGCAGCTGTCATTGGCCTTCCTCAGGCCCTGCTTTAACTCTGGGAAAATGTCAAGAATGCTCTTGTTGAAGGAGGGATGAAGCGTGCAGAGAAAGAAGATCACTTAGTATGGTCCCTATCTCACTCTCATTCAATAGCGATTGTAAAAGACATCTACTCTGATCTCGTCTCCAAAAAAATTATGCCTGCAAGACAGATCTTTCCGATGTATTGGTGGAAACTTGGTTGTCCTCTCAAAGTGATTATTTTCTCATGGTTAGTCTTTTACAACACAAAATTAACATGGGAAAATTTGAAGAAGAGGTCTTGGCACGGTCCCAGCAGATGTGTGTTGTGCAACGTGGAGGAGGAGACAAACTTCCACATGTTCTTCAAATCCACGGCCTCTCAACAAATCTGGTATGAATTGGCTTCTTCTTTTTCTTTTCCTCACCTCAGTTTCATTTCTGTTAATGCAACTTTTGCTTGGTGGGGAAGAAAAGAAGCATCTAAGCGTCCAATCCTTCCCATCACATTATGGTGTGTTTGGAAGTGGAGAAATTTAAAAAATTTTGAAGACTCAAACATCTCCTTCAACTATGTTTTGTTTAAATTCTACTCTTTCTATCAATCGATCCGAAGATAGGTCAAAGTCTGGAGCAATGTTTGGCACATAGTGCTTCGTTTTTTGTGGGTGTCCAGGATCTAATCACCGAGAGTACCAATTGGCTTGCTCTTCTATATCGTAGTGCCTCCTCCAGTTTCGGGAGCTGTCTTCCATCTGAGTGCACTGGGATCCTCTCTTTTCGTTCATTTTGGTTTCGTTTTGTCATCAACTCCATACAGCAGTACATTATGGAAAAAATGTTGATATATGTTTTGATGCTGTCAGGTTTGAAATCATATGTTTCTATTTGGTGCTCAATGTTCTCATTTTATATATCTTTCAGCTATATGTAAAATCTGTTTCTTAGCTCTCCTATGAGTCTGGTCACCATTGATATGGGAACCAAATCTTTTATCTGTTATCTACAGACCATGATGTATATATTGCCTCAATATAATATATTGCTTTTCTTTCTGAAAAAAAAATAAAAATAAATAAATAAAAATAAAATAAAATAAAATACAAGTGTGATATAAAAAACATCACATTAATGAATATTTTGATGAATAAAAAACTACAAGTTTACCACTTAAAAGTATATTTGATATATAAAATTAATTGCAATTTAAAAAAAATATTAATAATCAAATCTTAATAATGAACTCCATAATAATCAACTCAAAAATGAATTTGAAATGAAGAAAAGAAAACAAAAAAAATTCCAATTTTATCATATACTTTAGGTTTTCATGTTTATACACGTATGCTAATTTTGTAAAATTATCTTGTCCCTATATCTTCTCTCTGTTTCCACATCATATTCAAAACAAAACAAGGCAGGAAACTTTACGGCCCCGAGGCTTTTGCTATTACAGTACCCATGTCAAACACACTGGTCAAGCTATTCTTCTTCTATAGTGGTGTATTTCATGTCGGGGTACAGCTCACTCACTTCCACACCTCCATCTCCAATTTTGAAGTTGGTTTGATCTCCCTTCATGGAAAATGAGTATCGTAATGACAGTAAAAGACCCGCAGCGAACGGTGCTTCTGGCTCAACAACGCATTATAAATGACAATGATTTCATATCGCTAAAAAAAATTCGGCCAGTTATACAAATTTAAGTAAAAATATTGAGCTGTATGACCGATCATGTGATAAAAATGGGAATAAAAAGTGACTTCTGAGTTGGAAATTCTAACCTGCAATTTTTATGAGGAGTTGATCTTCCTCTATGAAACTTTTGTGAAGAGTTTTGCCGATATTTTTTCCCACAAGGCTACAAGATCGTTGAAGGATAAAGTATTGGGAGGAGGCCTGAAATGCACGGTCCTGTTGAGGGCTCTTTACGTATAAACACAGCTACGTTTAATTCAGAAATCAATTTTTTTATGTAAAAAAAATTATTTTATCGGAAATCAATTTTTTTAAATAAAAAAATTATTTTATAATCCAGTATGATGTCATACTGTCTAACCGTCATCAAAATTTGAACATAAAACTACAAATAGCCATGTTTTTATGTACACACATTTGGCATTCCCGTTGCCAAGTATTTCAACTTTATCTGCAGGAGGAACTCGAAGTCCACGTTGCCCAAGATTTGACACAAAAAGGCCAGCAAAGCAGTTGCAGCAAATGTATGTATAAGGAATGCCTTGGCCTTCGATTGCACGACGAAGTTCAGCTTTTACTGCAAAATACGAACTCTTTACAGGCTCCACTGCATTCACTCTATCAACGTCATTCCCGAACTTGACTGGCAGAAATCTCTGTATCATAAAAAATACAGCTAGTTCGACTCTTGGATTAGAAAAATCTGTAATTAGCAGAATAAGTTGTGAATCTGTGATTATCAAAATAAGCTGAACCGTCCAATTGAAAGAAACTGCAATCGAGATTATTCCATACCTTGATTGTTCCAATTCCAACTTGTTTAATAGCGTTGATAATGTTACGCTGAAGCGAAAAAGCATCCATACAGCTATCAGTTAGTTGCGTTTGTGATGCACCTCCACCTATTGCGGAGATAACCACATCCACTTTCTTTATGGCCTCCACCACACTCCAAAAGTCCTCTAGCGATCCCTACACCACCACATCGAGTACCCATTATTCATCTTCAAATAAATTAGTGCGCCCTCCAAACACATGTAAATAATAATTTGATTGGGCATCTACTATGTGGGGGGATTTACTTACATGAAAGATATTAGGACTTAGGCCTCCAAGGATTCCAAAATTCCTCTAACCATCTCTGCACCACCACATCAAGTACCCTTTATTCAGTTGAAAATAATTAATATTATTTTGTATTAATGGAGAATTGGTTAATTAATATTATTTTGTATTAATGGAGAATTGGTTACATAAGTTGTAACGTATCTCCTTAGTTTAGGATTTGTTCCTAGAGTTTAGGAGTTTGGTTGCAAGCTCGTGATTTCTAAAGTTGTACTTAAATGATGTAATCTTTCATTTGACGATAATAGAGTGTACGAGAGTGATATCTCTGTTTTGAGTGTAGTATCCAGGTGCAGGCCACACCTGTGAGCTACATCTCCTTCTTTTCAATTCTATTCACATTTTATCTTGGTATCAAAGCTCAGATTGGGTGAGCCTAGTTTTTTATCACCTTTGTCGCTAAAGTGCTTTTGTAACTAGCTTGCCTGTGTGGCTTGAGGGGCCTCTGTGGCCGCATGTACACAAGAACTTTGTACTCAATTGAGCAGGTGGACTGCAGAACACCTGGCTCGGACTCGGATGTTTTTTCTTCTTAGTAGAAGGGGGTTGGCACAGGTTTCTTGCTCGGGAGCACGCCAAATACCAGATTGGCGTGTCTATTAGGCAATTAAGTGCGCCACTGCGCCAAAATACCTCATAGGCGCAAAATTTTAAGGGAAAAACGCGCCAGCATTTTTGCCTCACACCGATTTTATCTTGGCGCGAGTTTTGCACTCAGGAGAGTGCCAACTCACCTTCAAAGGGATCTGCGGGAAGCCTCATCTTCGTTTGACTATTTGCGAGGGGTGCAGATCGGTGAAGTTGCAGATCTATCCAGGAGAGGCAGATCGGATCAATTTTGATTAGACCAATTTTTCGGCTGTATTGAAAAACGCCAAATTTGCTCATCGGAGCCAGATTGTCAGATACTGTAGGTCAGTGGCAGAGAAGTGACAGATTGATCTGACAAGTATCGTTTTTTTTATTGTTGGGTAGATTAGTTTGTAGATTTGATCAGAATGAGTAATACGATGGAATCCTACCTTCACGAGTATGGAAAATTCGATGGATCGAACTTCATGAATTGGAAGTTTAAGATCCAGACCTTGCTTGAGGGTGCAAATGCTTAGTCCATAGTTACAGGTGATGAGTTGAGGTCGAACGTAGAGACACAAGAGCAAGAATGGGATAAATGAGAGAACAAGGCGAAAGTTTTGCTGAAGATGTCCGTGAAGGACAACATTATCACGCACATCAGAGACTGTAAAACGTCCTCGGAGATCTGGATGACCATCAAAAATCTGTATCAGACCCAGAATACAAGTTGAATTATGGCGCTTAAGAGCAAGCTATTTTCAATGAGGATGGATGAAAGGGAGACTGCTGTTGCATTTGTTGCGCGAATTAAAGATGTGAAAGACGAATTGGGGGACATCGGAGAGGCAGCGTTTGACTCTGATCTCGTCTCAATCAAACTGAGCGGGATGCGTGATGAATTTCAAATGTTCGTCACTGGATTGGCGGCAAAGGAAAAAGCGCCCACATTTGAAAATCTGACAGGGATCTTGCTGCAAGAGGAGAAGCGGCGGCAGAACCTGAATGCCCAGAATGATGATCTTGTGTTGATGGCGAAACGACGATCATTCAGAAGAAAGCAGCCACAGCAGCGATCACAGCAGAAAGGAGGAACATCACAGAAGAATCCACATAAAGGTATGCTTGCAAATAATTCTATAAAGAAATGTTATTATTGTGAAAAGAAGGGTCATATACAAAATGTATGCTTTAAGAAGCAGGTTGATGATGCAAAGAGGAAGCAAGCAAGTGCAAAGCAGAGAGGATACTTTGTTAAAGAATAAAATCAAGATTTCAGTCATGAATTTTGACTATTCACATTCGACTGTGCCCTCTCAGCATCTAATGAGGACGATATTTGGTATGTCGATTTCGGAGCATCCTCTCACATGACAGGTAAAAAGGAATTTCTTGATAGCCTTGAAGAAAGTACATACGGATCAAAAATTTATTTAGGAGATGATAGCGGATATGAGATTAAAGGTTATGGGGTGATTCCAGTTAAGTTACCAAATGGAAAAATTAGTCACCTTAAAAATGTTTTATATGTACCTGGAATTAAGAAAAATCTGATATCTGTATCCATGATGGCTGATCAAGATATGCAAGTCGAGTTTTTCAAGACTCATTGTGTGATAAAGGATTGCAGGAATGAAATAGTTGCACCAGGCATGCAAGTTGGAAGCCTATATAGACTGGATGCAAAGAGTATACCAAAGTGAGCCATGGTTGCAGGAGGATCGACAGCTGAACAACTCTGGCATCAGAGGTTCGGTCACTTGAATTTGCAAGACCTTATGTTATTGCAGAAGAAAGGTATAGTTGAGGGGCTCCCTATCTTTCGTAATATTCAGTTAAATTGTGATGGTTGTGCCTTAGGTAAAATGCATAGAGAACAGTTTCATGTGCATGATAGGAGGAAGGAAACAGATATTTTAGAACTAGTGCACATTGATGTATGCGGACCTATGTAGACAAGGTCGCTAGGAAGAGAATATTATTTTATGTTATTTACTGATGACTGCACTAGATATTCATGGGTTTATTTTTTGAGTAAGAAAAGTCAGACTTTCGAGTGCCTTATAGAATTTAAAACCTTGGTGGAAAAACAGTTTGGTAAGAGTATAAAAATTCTCTGATCTGATCAAAGGGGAATTCATGATATTCTGCAAATCTCATGGGATTGTTCAGCAGTATACAGTGCCACACACACCACAACAGAATGGAGTTGCAGAACGCAAAAACAAAACCTTAGTGGAGTGCGCAAGGAGCATGTTACAAGGTAAGGGTCTATCTAATAGTTTTTGGGCAGAGGCTATTAATACTATTGTATATTTGAAGAACATAAGTCCTACCAAGTAGCTTGGCTTCAAAACTCCTTTTGAAGCTCTATATAGATTCAAACCAGCAGTAAACCATCTAAGAGTATTTGGGTCAAAAGCATTTTTCCATATACCCAAAGCTGATAGGAAGAAATTAGACCCTAAAGAAGTTAGATGCATCTTTGTTGGTTATGGCACAAAATTTAAAGCATATAAATTATTCAATCCTGAGTCTCGTAAGAAATTTGCAAGCAAGGATGTAGTGTTTCATGAATAGGTACAGGAAGGGAAAGATGACATTGGTAGTGATTGGCACATTCCATTGTTGATGGATGAAAGCAGCGAGGATTAAAGAGAGCAGGAGCAGAAAGAAGAGCAAAAAGAAGAACAGGAAGAAGGTGATAAAGCAAGCCCATTTAAAGCTGAAGATAACAAATTTGAGGTAAGTCCCCTACCAAGGAGATCAGGTAGGAAGACTTAAAAACCATTAAAATTGAGAGACTATGCTTTGATGTCAAATGTTTTGAACATTGTAGAGCCCACTAATTACAAAGAAGCTAGTCAATTTAAGGAGTGGAGGGCTGCAATAAATGAAGAGATAGAATCAATTCTTAGAAATGAAACTTGTGATCTAGTTGACCTGCCTAAGAATAAAACACCCATAGGATGTAAATGGATGTTTAAACCAAAAATGAATGCAGATGGAAGTATAGAGAAATTAAAAGCTAGGCTGGTGGCAAAAGGATATTCACAGCAGGAAGGTATATATTTTGATGATACTTTTGCACCTGTAGCAAAGTTAAATGCAATCAGAATACTTATTGCTTTAGCTACTAAATATGATTGGGAACTACACCAGCTTGATGTTAAATCTGCATTTTTAAATGGTGAGTTAAAAGAGTAAATTTACTTAGTACAGCCAGAAGGGTTTGTAAAGTGGGGGCCAGAACATCTTGTTTGCAGATTGAAAAGGCTTTATATGGCTTAAAACAAGCACCCATGTCTTGGTACGAAAAGGTTGATTCTTTCTTTTTAGAGTATGGCTTTCATAGAAGTTTAAATGACCCAAATTTGTATACCAGGTACAATAATCAGGGGAAGATTATTTTGATTTCTTTGTATGTATATGACATGATTATAATAGGAGATGCAAATGATTTAATCAGAGGAATCAAAAGGCTTATGGCACAAGTTTTTGAGATGAAAGATCTGGGAATCCTTCATTACTGTTTGGGATTAGAAGTATGCAGAGACACTCGGCAAACTTTTCTTACCCAAGGGAAGTATGCCAGAAATCTGTTGGAAAAGTTTGGTATGGATCAATGTAGATCAGCAGCGACACCTTTGCAGTAGAATTTGAAGTTGTGCAGTGACGATGGAATTAAAGAGGTTGATTCTACAATGTACAGACAGCTGGTTGGTAGCTTGATATATCTCACAACAACCAGACCTGACTTGGCATACTCTGTTAGTGTGTTGAGCCAATTCATGTCAAAACCACTTGAAAGTCACTGGGTAGCAGCAAAAAGTGTGTTGAGGTATCTTTGTGGTACTATTAATTATGACATTTTATACACTGACGCATCTGATGTTATTCTAGCAGGTTTTTCAGATTCAAATTGGGCAAGTAACTTAGATGATCGAAGGTCCATCATAGGTTACGCATTCAGCATAGGATCTGCAGTCATAGCATGGAGCAGCAAGAAGCAGAGTATTTTAGCCTTGTCGTCGTGTGAAGATGAGTATCAAGCATTGTGTGCAGCAACGTGTGAAGCGATCTGGTTGAGAAGGCTTCTCAATGATGCAGGAAAAGAACAGAAGAATTCCACCTCTATCAAAAGCGACAACCAGAGCACCATTAAATTGGCACACAATCCAGTGTTTCATAAAAACACCAAACATATAGACACTCAGCTCCATTTTATTAGAGAGAAACTACAGTCAAAAGAAATTATTGTTGAATATTGTAAAACTTGTGACAATATGGATGATATTTTTACAAAGCCTCTTGCACGTGTGAAGTTTGAATTGTTTAGAGGGATGTTAGGAATCCAGGACAACCCTTTCTCCATTAAGGGGGGGAGTTGAAAATAATTAATATTATTTTGTATTAATGGAGAATTGGTTACATAAGTTGTAACGTATCTCCGTAGTTTAGGATTTGTTCCTTGAGTTTAGGAGTTTGGTTGCAACTCCCTGATTTCTAAAGTTGCACTTAAATGATGTAATCTTTCATTTGATGATAATAGAGTGTACAAGGGTGATCTCTCTGTTTTGAGTGTAGTCTCCAGGTGCAGGCCACACCTGTGAGCTACATATCCTTCTTTTCAATTATGTTCACATTTTATCTTATTCATCTTCAAATAAATTAGTGCACCCTCCAACACATGTAAATAATAATTTGATTGGGCATCTACTATGTGGAGGTATTTACTTACATGAAGGATATTAGCACCTGAGGCCTCCAAGGATTCTAGCAGCTAGACTTTCTCAAGCTTAGAAGCAACAGTACTGGCCAAGTCTCTGACGAGAAGGAAGGTGGGATGACCGAGATCAAGGCTGGCTTTGGCAGTATGACGACCAATGTAGCCTCTTGCACCAACTATCAGAATCCTGCTCTTCTCCATATTGCAGGCCAACAAAAGTATGGGAATACAAGTTCTTCTAATGCACATGTATAACAAAAAAACATTGAGACTTCGAGACTCTTTGTTTGACTCTAATTCTGAAATATTCTTAAATTTCACAATCGGATATCTTTTTTTAATTTTACAATAAGTGGGATTATTTACCAATCAATTCTAAACATCAAAATTCTAAATCCCAGAGTTACTAATGAAACTTACTTTCATAGGTATCAAAATTTTTGTATAATTTTACATTATTCGCATATGAGTGAGAGTGACGACATAAGATAACACTTACAATTAGATATAAAAACATTCTAAAAATCTACAACCAAATGTGTATGACAACTGTTTAGGTTAAGATGAAAGGTTTACATCAAGAGCATTAAATGTATCTAACTATTGATTGTTAGTTGCATGATATTTTTTCATAAAAAAAATTGGATTCTCGATTTGTGGCCATGCTAAGTTTCCCTGTATCATTCCAATTTTCTCTCTTCAATTCCACCACGGAAGTTCCAATTCAAGGCCAAGGCATGCTAATCTTCAAGTTCGTTGCATGATATGACTTTAGTGGTACCAATATTTTCCAGGTCGCGTGTGTTTACTTAATATGTAAAAGATCAGTGGACCTGGAATTATTGCGGCCTGAGTTAAATGCTTCCCCGCAAAATTGATAATCGAAATAAAAACTCATAGGAGAATTGTTTTCCACGACCTAAAAAATCCAAAGGAGTTATTTAATTTTCGCTTTTAACGGCACCTATACCTTTGAAGCAGACTTTGAATAGTAGCAGCAGTTCTAACATAGAGGAGCATCATTACGTCGACCGAAAAGAATTCAATTCAAAGGAGCATGGGAGGGCTAAAAAGTTATTTGTAGCTATTGTGGAGGTTTTCCGTTACACCAAAACTCACAAGTATTGATAAACATTACAAGTCAGTAACTAGGATCTCCGGGGTGGAAATTACGGATTTTATAGAGGTGCGGTGATTCTTCCAACACCCCCCTCAAATGCAGCGCGGGGGAATCGAACTTGGGTCCAAGCTCTGATACTATTTGGAGGTTTGCCATTATGCCAAAACCTGTAGGTGTTGGTAAACATTACAAGCCAGTAACTAGGATCCCCAGGGTGGAAATTATGGATTCTATAGAGGTGCGGTGATTCTTCCAACAGCTATCAGCTCATTAATGGGTTGGGTAAGGAGCGGCGCAGTGTAGGTGACTGGTCTGATTTAACCTAGTATATTATTGGATGGGTGGCATATATTTCTCTTCTCATTAATGAACCTAAAAATTTATATATATTGTTTGTCGTAGAAGTTTTTAGTGTTGTGTATGTACTAGTGTTTGTTTTAGTAATATCTCACACATCAATCAAAAAAGACAAAAAATATTCATAATTTAAACATAAACATTATTAGCAATTGTTTCAAAAGATGCAAAGAAATGCCTATAAAATTGTTAAATTGAAAAAATTGTAGTTTCTATAATCATGTAAATAATAATTGATATATTAAACTTAAGTTTTTTGGTGTATTGTTTTTTAAATTTATAATTTGTATGTCGGAACATCTAGAGTAACATAATCCACACTTAATATGTCTTCTAAAAATGACCAAAGTAAATTAAGTATGTCATATTTTAAGGTAGTCTAACTAATAGATGCAATGACCATCTCTTTTTTGCATTTTTCGTGGTTAATTTTACTTAAAATTTTGTATAAATTTTTAAAAACCATAAGTTTAAGTTGTTTAATTTGCAAAAATCGAGAGCTTAGAGGATTTTGCAAGGTGTTGAATCCATTTATGCATTCAAAAGTGTATTTTAAACAATTTTGTCTAGAAATTGTTTTGCTAAATTTCATAGTCCTTCAATCATTTGCCATGCTCAATATAACATCACAGGGAAACTAACAGATATATTCACAAAAATATGCCGTCCTTCAATGCCATTGAATGCAATCTTATACAATCTGCTAAACAAACCTTCCCTTGGATCTCTACCTTTAAATTGTCTAAGAAACATGCAAGATTGAATGGTATTGTGATAATTCTCTCATCATTGTTTAAAATGTTTAGAAATGAAAGATTGTGTAAATGTGTTATCTTCTTTTATATATATGGATGGGAATTTTTTGTATTTACATGAAAAAAAGCAACATAGGGAAATCTTTCCAAGATCATTGTTCTTCCAAATCAAGATAAAGTTTAAAATATAGCAGAATGCATACATTTCAATAGTGGTTTATTATATTGGAATCACAAGTTTGAATTGTGAACTCTCCATAATCCTAGTACCCGATTTTTTTTAGAGTGTTGAATGCATAAATGGAGTCAAAAATTGACTGTAAAGAACACAAATCAAGATTTGACAAAAAAAATTAACTACTAACCAAAAATTTTACAATGTATAATATTTAGACAAAACTAGAGATCATCTATAAAAGACAAAATAACCACCTAAACCCAATAAATTATATACAGCAGTTTTAAGACATTCCATATAATGAGGCTACATATCATATTCTTATTTTTCCATATAAGATCTCTATTTTTTCATACCCAATATAATGAACCTACACATCGCATTCTTATTTTTCAAGAAAGATAATTGTTGGAATAACTTTTACGTGTAATACCAAAAATATGGAAGTTGGAGATGAACAGTTATTGGTTTCAACGAAGTTGTTATAGTAATTTATTATTATATAGAAAATTATTTTTATAGTAAATATAACATATTTTTAAGAAGTTTGAGATGAACAGTTATTGGTTTCAACGAAGTTTGAGATGAATCGTTATTGGTTTCAATGAAGTTGTTATAGTAATTTATTGGTTTCAACGAAGTTGTTACAGTAATTTATTACTAGCAGTTGCTCCTAAAGGTGCAAAGATACACGGAAGGTATGAAAGATTTGGAAAATTTGGCTTTCATCCTTTGATTCAATTCATTATTGTCTTTAGTTTTCCATGTAATTAGTGGGAGACAATTTATGTGAGCTATGCCATGAATTTGACAATATTTAAGTTGATACTTACAATTTTCTTTAGATAAAAATAGTAGTGAAAGTTTATAAAATTTTATTTCAAATGAGAAAGGATATTTAATGGTTTCCTTTTATAAATGCTATCCACACTTCCTTGCCTTTATTCTATCTAAAATAATTTTTTCCTTAGCATTAGTGCATCTGTTATTTTTTACATAAATTGCAACAAGAGTTAAACTCGAGAGAGCCCATTGTTTCATTATGTTCATGGAAAGATGCATCTAGGATTATCTTGTTCTTATGACACATGTTAAATTTCCTATTTAGAAGGTTCAAAAAATTTATTAATGCTATATTGTCATTGTAATGGACTATCAAGGTTATGCAAACATAAAACATAGAGCTTTGTATGGATGCTTATGGTGGAAAACAACTATTGGTAAAATTGTGAGTGGTTTGTAAGGATGCTTATGGTGGAAACAAAAATTCTTAAAATTGTCAATAATTTTTTTCCCAAAATTTTGCCCAAAAAAATTGTATTTTAAAAATTTATACAAAATATTAATAAATTAATATTTTAATAAATAATAATGGCAATATTTGTGAAATTTTTTCTACACTAAAATAGAAATTGCAAAAATTTTCCATTAAGGAAGAAATTGCAAAAAAAATCTCGAATAATATTTGCAAAACTTTAAGGAGTTTGTTTTTCATCTATGTAAACATTAGGAAAGTAAGTGTTTTTTAAAATTTAAAAATGTGATCTTTTGGCATTATCTTGATCAAATAGTTTTGTGAAGGATGCAAACTTTCTGAATTTTATAGGTTGTCACCTTTAGCGTATAAAACTGCATTAGCTTAGTACAATTGTCACCTTTATATGCTGGAACCTGTCAACAAGATACAACGTTGGCAGAAAGTGATTTTCTATTATGGTTTACCGTGAAACCAAACCACAATTGAAATAAATATTTCCAACCTCGCCTTATCTTTTTTACAACAATGTCTAACACCACACTTGTCATCAAATTTACTACTTTATGAATTCACCGACTGCGTGTACATCCAGATTTTAATTCTTCTTCTGTACCTTCGTAGTGAAGCAAAACATAAATCGGGAAGGAGAGAATACTATAAAAACTTGATTTTAATTCTTCTTCTGTACCTTCGTAGTGAAGCAAAACATAAATCGGGAAGGAGAGAATACTATAAAAACTTCTTCTGGTACAAGTCTGAACCAAGTAACTACTTTGGTAGAGAAGAGTTGGCCTCACATTGGGTAGAGAAGAGTGAGGAAGCTAATCCGAACAAAGAAACTACTCTGGTTTCTTGTTATTGTAACCGAACCTAGTTGATGGAGTAGCGCAAGAAAGGGATGACTATAACAATGGGGGATTTCCTAGAGAGCTGCATATCACCACACCTAGAGATGTTTGTTGTCAATCAGACGTTCAGTTCGACCGGCAATTCGAACTTTGTGTGGGACAAGATTCTTTCCCACCTTCTTGCACGGATGGATTCGACTTTAGAAATATGTTCCAAGAAATGTTCCAAGAAAGAGTTGTATTTCGTTGTATGTCATCCCAATTGGTTCGACGACAAAACCAAGATAATGCTATATTTCTTTGTCTGAATCTCTTTCAATCTCAAGTATTACAGGGTGGGAAATTATAGATGGGAGAAGTCAAACCTCTTTCAATTTCGCCAAAATAAATGAATAAAATTTACGAATATATAAGAATTCCTATATGCGTGCATACCCCGGTAATCTCAGATTCTCAGGCTGTATTATGTGCATGCATACGCTAGTAATCTCAGATTCTCACGATGCCCTGCTAATATAAACTTTCTCTTGCATATTCTAGAGAGAAATTTCAACGCCCCAGTGTCAAATGTGATTTACATTATCAATTTAGTATTTCATAATCGGCATGGCCAAACTACCTATGTTGATTTTCACATGGGCCGAATTTCCTATTGCATATGCAGTACTAATTGACGTTAGATTTGACGATGAATTTGCTATCCATTCTAATGGTGAATGTCAAACAAAAGTTGTGACATAAATACGATTTACACCATTCCAGTGTTTATTTGCGACTTAAATTCGATCATATGTACATATATTTTCCAATCGATAAAGTTGAGGCCAATAAAAAAAACAAAGGGTGCAACAACCAAATTTCTAGTATGTCTTTTCCAAGGATTCACAAATACCATCCCGATAGACAACAATTAAATGAAATTGCTAAGGGAAAAGGAAAATCGTTGTGAATCATTGAGGTGAACTCTAGAGATAAAAAAACATGAGTGTATATTTATTTATAAAAATGGGTATTCATATGCAATTCAGAAATATGAAATATACCCAAAACAACTTGTCATTCATTCATTATGAAAGGTTAGCAGCATGCATAAATATGGAAAATGCGGCCCATTTAACTTATAAAGATAGAAATTACTGTCCACGTTGTCCTCTCAATCAGGGAAACAATGACATCGTACTGACAATTTCAAAAAACTTTGGCAGTGTTCAGACAGAGCCAGAGTGATTGCCCTAGCAAACGGAAAGAATGGACCCGGGCTTCTAAGAATACAAACAGTGAAAGCGAAGTCCGATTTATCTTTGGAATTGTTAAAATCCCAAGGTGGCAGAAGGGGGCCAATGGGCCAAATAGGCTTGTCCGTGGTCATATTCAGGAGATCGATATGACCAACTTTTAAATTGTAGAAATGTTAACGAGGGCACACTGTGTGCCCGCGTGATTTGACAAGTGCAATCCAACGATGGACAACTTTGACAGATCCAACAATGGAAAATGAAAAAGTATACCATGAAACTGATTCAATAGAGACACCTTCAGTGTAATTATATAAGAAACTATTTTTTTACTAAATATAACATATTTTTTATAACATAGAAAAATAGTATAATTTAATACATGTTCCATTTAAAAAAATTCTTAATCCATATATCCTTACCATTTCATATCTAAGGATATTATAAGGAATAACAATACTCTCGGAATATCATAAAAAGTAATGCATGTCATTAAATAATAAAATTTTACGAGACCAAAGTATTTTTGTGACAATATATGTGAAATGATAAAAGAGTTTGAAATTTTCAATTACAATGCCCAATCACGGCAAAATCCCAAACTTCCATTAGGAACCAAAAAACTCGAAAGGCACTTGATATCACATATTTGAAGACTCTGATATGAAACCCACGTATTTAAAGAATCAGATGTGAAACTCATAATTGAGGTTCGCATATTCAAGAGATTGTGGCCAAAGATAGATAACAGTTAACCCTAATGAATCTCAAAAAAATGTGGTATGCTTAAAAAGACCTTCGGCTTTTTATATTACAATTTCAAGTTTTTTACCATTTAGTGATTTTTATAGTCTTCTAAGTGAAATCAGGACCTTCTCGAACAAAATGGCCATATGTAATCGTTTTATGGAACTTCATATTGCTTTTGTGGAGGTTTTAATTTTGTATAGAAATTGTTTGTAAATAAATTCATAAAACATAAAAAATATGTAATAGTGAAAATATAAAACAAATATATATAGAGAATTTTTTTTGGATCCCAAAACAAAACAAGAATTATCAAATTGATTTTTCATTATATTATTGTCAATGTTTATATATATATATAAGCGTAGTTTTTTTGACCGGATCTACAAAATACTATGGACAGAAAAGTTGAGAATAATTAATATTATTCTATTATTAATGGAGAAAATGGTTACATTGTTGTAACTTTCTCCCTAGTTTAAGATTAGTTCCTATAGTTATGGGGTTTGGGTACAACTTCCTATTTCCTAGTATTGTATTTAATGATGTAATCTTTTGATTGAAGGGTAATAGAGTGAACGAGAGAATCCTCTCAAGTTTGGTGAGTGTAGTCTCCAGGTGCAGGCTACACCTGAGAGCTACATCTCTTTCTTTCCAATTCATTGCATATTTTATCTTGGTATCAGAGCTCAGATTGAGTGAGCCTGATCTTTGTCACTTGTGAGGCTGAAGTCCCTGTAGAAGCTAGCTTGCCTGTGTGGCGGAATTGCCTGTGAGGCTTGAAGTGCCTGTGTGGCGGAGTGTGTACACGAGAGCTCTGTGCTCGATTGAGCAGGTGGACTGCAGAACACCTAGCTCGGACTCGGAATTTTTTTTTTTCTAAGCAGAAAGGCCGATTGGCGCGGATTTTGCGCTGACAGTCGCGCCAGAAGACCGATTAGCGCGTGATTTCAGGGAGAAATCGCGCTAGAACGCGGAAATTCAGGGAGAAATCGCGCCAGAGCGCGGATTTTGAGGGGGAAATCGCGCTATTGTGCCAGAAAGCCCGATTAGCGCGGATTTTGCCGGGAAAAACGCGCCAATTAATTTACTCTAAGCGATTTTTAATTAGCGCGGATTTTTCGCTCGGGGTAGCGCCAAGGAGATCCCTGAACAGCGTGAACTTCGTTTGGCGGTTTGCAAACGGAGCAGATCGGCGGAGGTGCAGATCAGTCCGAGAGAGACAGATTGGGAAGGCGCCAAAGGAGATCTGCGGGAAACCTCGACTTCGTGTTGGCGATCTGCAAGGAGAGTAGGATCGGCGAAGTGGCAGATCAATCCGGAAGAGGTGGATCGGATCAACTGTGATCAGATTGGTGATTCGGCTGTGTTGGAAACGCCGAAGTTGCTCATTGGAGCGGGAGTGCCAGACAGATCTGACAGGTATTGTTTTTGTTGTTAAATAGATTCAAAATGAGTAACACAATGGAGTCTTACCTTAACGAGTCTGGTAAACTCAATGGATCGAACTTCACAAACTGGAAGTTCAAGATCCAGACTCTGCTCGAAGGTGCGAATGCTTGGGCTATAGTGACAGGCGACGAGCAGAAACCGGCAGCAGCCCAACAGAAGGAAGACTGGGAAAAACGAGAAAACAAAGCCAAAGTCTTGTTGAAGATATCTGTGAAAGACAATGTCATTGCACACATCAGAGATTGTAAATCGTCCGCTGAGATCTGGACGAAAATAAAAAATCTCTATGAAACCCATAATACAAACAGAGTTTTGGCTCTGAAAAGCAAGCTATTTTCGATGAGAATGGACGAAAGGGAGTCTGCTACTGCATTTTATAGCCGAATTAAGGATGTTAAAGACGGATTGGGAGCCATTGGAGTGGCGGTGGCTGATGAAGGTCTTGTTGCAATTACGATGAATGGGATGCGTGATGATTTTCAAACCTTCATCATTGGAGTCTCGGCAAGGGAGAAAGCACCCTCGTTCGATGATCTCACTGCGATCTTGCAGCAAGAGGAAGATCGAAGGCAGAACCTGAATCTAAACCCCCAAAGTGACGATCTCGCGCTGGTTGCAAAACGAAGACTATCCAAAGGAAGGAAGTCACAGCAGCAATCAAAGCAAAGAGGAGGAACATCACAGAAGAATCCGCACTCTCAGAAATGTATGCTTGCAAATCATTATGAAAAGAAATGTTTTTATTGTGGGAAAAGGGGTCATATACAGAGAGATTGTTATCATAAGAAGCAGGCTGATGAGGCAAGGAGGAGACAGGTAAATCCAAAACACAGAGGATATTTTGTAGAAAAAGAAGAAGACTTCAGTCATGGATTTCGACTGTTCACAGTCGACTGTGCCCTAACAGCATCAAACGAAGATGACATCTGGTATGTCGATTCCGGAGCATCATCACACATGACAGGTAATAAAGAATTTTTTGACAATCTTGAAGAAGTTATAAATGGATCAAAAATATATCTAGGGGATGATAATGGATATCAGATTAAAGGTCATGGGGTGATTTCAGTTAAGTTGCCTAATGGAAAAATTAGTCACCTTTCAAATGTGTTATATGTACCTGGAATAAAGAAAAACCTGATATCCGTATCCATGATGGCTGACCAAGATATGCATGTCGAATTCTTCAAGACTCACTGTGTGATAAAGGATTGCAGGGATGAAACTGTTGCAATAGGCATGCGAGTTGGAAGCCTGTACAGGTTGGATGCAAAAAGTATACCAAAGCAAGCCATGGTTGGAGGAGAGTCGACAGCTGAACAACTCTGGCATCAAAGGTTTGGTCATCTGAATCTGCAGGATCTTATGTTGTTACAAAAGAAAGGTATGGTCGAAGGTCTCCCCATGTTTCGTTACATTCAGTTGAATTGTGATGGTTGTGCCCTAGGAAAGATGCACAGAGAACAGTTTCCTGTGCATGATAGGAGGAGGCAAATAGAAATCTTAGAGCTAGTGCACACTGATGTATGTGGTCCCATGCAGACAAGGTCGCTAGGGGGAGCATACTATTTTTTGTTATTTACTGATGACTGCACTAGGTACTCTTGGGTTTATTTTTTAAACAAGAAGAGTCAGACTTTCTAATGTTTTATAGAATTAAAAACCATGGTATAAAAACATTTTGGAAAAAGTATTAAAATTCTCCGATCTGATCAAGGAGGAGAATACAAATTAAAGGAATTCATGAAATATTGCAAAACTCACGGGATTGTTCAGCAATATACAGTGCCGCATACACCACAGCAGAACGGAGTTGCAGAGCGTAAAAACAGAACATTGGTTGAGTGTGCAAGGAGCATGCTGCAAGGTAGGGGTCTATCTAATATGTTTTGGGCAGAAGCGATAAATACTGCTGTATACTTGAAAAATAGAAGTCCTACTAGGTTTCTTGGCTTCAAAACCCCTTTTGAAGCCTTATATGGATTTAAACCAGCAGTAAACCACTTAAGAGTCTTTGGGTCAAAGGCATTTGCACATGTACCAAAAGTTGATAGAAAGAAATTAGACCCTAAGGCAG
Source organism: Pinus taeda (assembly GCA_000404065.3). NCBI lineage: Eukaryota > Viridiplantae > Streptophyta > Pinopsida > Pinales > Pinaceae > Pinus > Pinus taeda. The sequence continues at coordinate 85,406 of APFE031456554.1, forward strand.
TTAAATGCATCTTAGTTGGTTATGGCACAAAGTTTAAGGCATACAAACTGTAATCCTGAGTCTCGTAAGACATTTGTAAGTAGAGATGTGGTCTTTCATGAACAGGTACAGGAAAGGAAAGCTGATGTTGGAGATGATTGGCACATTCCATTACTGTTGGAGGAAAGCAGCGAGGATGAGAGGGAGCAGGAACAGGAAAAGGAGGAAGAGAATGAAGAAGAACAGCAAGAAGGTGAAAATGCAGGCCCAATTATTGCAGAGGAAAACAAATTTGAGGTAAGTCCACCCCTACCAAGGAGGTCAGGTAGGAAGACTCAATTACCATTGAAGTTGAGAAGCTATGCTTTAATGTCAAAAGTTTTGAACATTGTAGAACCCTCTAATTATAAAGAAGCTAGCCAATTTAAGGAATGGAGAGCTGCAATGGATGAAGAAATGGAATCAATCTTTAGAAATGATACTTGGGATTTAGTAGAGCTGCCTAAAAATAAAACTCCTATAGGATGTAAGTGGTTGTTCAAACCAAAAATGAATGCAGACGGAAGTATAGATAAGTTAAAAGCTAGGTTGGTTGCAAAAGGATATTCACAGAAAGAAGGTATAGATTTTGATGATACTTTTGCACCTGTAGCAAAGCTAAATACAATCAGAATGCTTATTGCTTTAGCTACTAAACATAATTGGGAATTATACCAGCTTGATGTTAAATCTGCATTTTTAAATGGTGATTTAAAAGAAGAAATTTACTTAGTACAGCCAGAAGGATATGTAAAGCAAGGGCAGGAACATCTTGTTTGCAGACTGAAAAAGGCTTTATATGGTTTAAAGCAAGCACCCAGGTCGTGGTATGAAAAAGTTGATTCTTTCTTTATAGAGTATGGTTTCCATAGAAGTTTAAATGACCCAAATTTGTATACCAAGTACAATAATTAGGTGCAGATTGTTTTGATTTCTTTATATGTGGACGACATGATTATAACAGGAAATGCATTTGATTTAATCAAAGGAATCAAAAGGCTGATGGCACAAGTTTTTGAAATGAAGGATCTCGGAAGCCTTCACTATTGTCTGGGATTAGAAGTATTTAGAGATACAGGGAAAACTTTTCTTACCCAAGGGAAGTATGCTAGAAATCTGTTAGAAAAATTTACTATGGATCAGTGTAGAACAACAACAACACCTTTGCAGCAGAATCTGAAATTGAGCAGTGATGATGGCACTAAGGAAGTAGATGCCACAATGTATAGACAACTGGTTGGAAGCCTGATATACCTTACAACAACCAGACCTGACTTGGCATACTCTGTTAGTGTGCTGAGCCAATTTATGGCGAAACCTCTTGAAAGTCACTGGAATGCAGCAAAAAGCGTGTTGAGGTATCTTTGTGGTACTGTTCATTTTGGTATTTTATAC
>APFE031456554.1:104785-117164 GCA_000404065.3 Pinus taeda
TTTCCACCTTGTATGATAATACAGATAGTGGGGTTTTTAGCTGAGGCTTTCCCCTGAGTATTTTTTGTGTTTCATGTGCATTTATTCTTCTGCTTATGGTTATATGTTTTCAACTCTAATTCAACTCGATCTTTAAGCTTCCGCAAGTTTGATAGTAGAAGTAGATTATAGTATTTTCTTTGGTATATTGCATTATCAAGTGAATCTACAGTCTGAATTTCTACATGGTATTAGAGCTAGCTGATCTATAGAGAAATTTCTACATGGTATCAGAGCTGAGTTTATCGGAGCTGTGAACAGTATATGGAGAAGAGAAATCGAAGTTTGAAGTTCGGGGTTGTTGGTGCAAATCGAATTCTTATCATACTTCAAGGTTGGCCAATGGCGTTCTATGGCTTGAAACTCGAGTATGCCTTGGAAGGAAGCTCGAATTACATAGCATGGAAAGATCGCATGGAGGTTGTATTAGAAGAAAACGGCTTGAAGGATTTCATTGATCAAGAAATCCCAAAGCCAGGTTCAACTAATGCACAAGAGTTGGCTGAGTGGAAGAAGTGTGTGGCGAGGGCGAGATGGATCATCCTTGAGGGAGTTCGTGACCATATTGTCTTGAGTCTCCATGGAAGGATACTGCATATTGAATGTGGAAGACATTGAAGGACCTCTACCAGAATAGTAGCAACTAGAGGAAATTGGCGCTCAATGATAAGCTTCGAAGAATCAAGATGTAGAACAGTGATATTATTTCTACATAACTGAACAATCTCACCACCTATATAGATGAGCTTGGAAGTGTGGGAATAACTACTGCCGATGATGATATGGTGAGCCTCACTCTCCTTGGCCTTCCAAAGAGTTGGAATAGCTACTAGGACTTTGTGAATGGTAGGAAGAAACTGCCGAATTGGGAACCACTATGGTCGGATCTCATACAAGAGGAGATCAGGGGGAGCGCACGAGATGGTTCTTCATCCAAGGATGATGATGAATAAAATATAGCCTTAGCGAGTAATGCAAGGAAAGGGAAGGGGAAGGATTCCCACTCCAAATCGAATTCTTCTCATGCAGGGAAGAATGTTGACAAGTCTAAAGTGATATGCTTTAATTGTCACGAGATGGGTCATTATGCGACTAATTTTCCATCGAAGAAGTCCAAGAAGGGATCCCCAGAAGGATCGGAAGGTGAGGCATTAGCCTCTCAATTCGAAATGGACTTTAACCTCATCACATGCATGGTGTCATCGATGATGGGTTATGTTTGGTATCTTGACAATGGAGCCTCATTCCACATGACCAACGATAAAAGTTTATTCAGTACCTTAGAGGAGAAATACCTCAAGATGCGCATAGACATGGGTGACGATAAAAGGTTTAGTGTTTCAGGAGTGGGCACGGTTGCTTTTCAGAGGGAGCATGGAGCTTCTATCACCTTAACAGATGTGAAGTATGTGCCTGGACTGAAGAATTACTTGGTATCGATCATGATGTTGGAGGACAAAGGCTACGATGTTGTCATTAGTAAGGGAAAGGTTTTCCTTAAACACATCACCACAAGACAGGTGAAACAAATCGGTTCACGAGTCAAGAACCTGTATGCTCTTGAGGTTCAATATGCATGCAAAGCCTTGAGGAGCAAGGCAAATGTTAGAGACTTGGTGGTTCAGAGGGTGATCCAGGTGGATGTTGGTGGCCACCCACCTATCCCATTTGGACCCCCACAACTATCACTTCCATTTTTTTAGTTTCCTTAATTATAGCACAGTTTACTATTTTTAGCAGTTTTTCGGGTCCTAAACTTCCAGAGCCATTTTGAGGCCCTAAACGACATTTCTTGGGAAATCTACTGCAAGTTATTTTTCTGCCAAAAAATCATCTTTTTCTTCGTAGTCGGAGAGATCTTTCCAACGGGTTATTATGTGCATCAAACGGACATAATATGACCAATTCGTGACCCCAGGAAGTTGATGTACCAACTTACCCAAAAACGGGGCCCACAATTTGGCGTTTCATCTTCTAGGGTTAGGTTTTGGAATGTTAAGGGTTTTCCATTGTTTCTCAACAATAAATAGGCCTTCGAACCTCATCGTAACATAGTTCAGAGGCATGTAGCCACCACATCTCTTCTCAGAGATAAGCTACCATCGCCCTAGCTAATTTATTTCCATTTCTGGTTGTAAGCATATTTTATTATTTTAGATTAAGGAAATGAAGTATTATTTCCACTGCATCTTTGTGTATATGGTTATCTCTATAATTTTTTGCGTTCTTGTTTATTGAGATCAGAGGGAGAGTAAAATACCTCTCAACATGCAGCCCTAGAAGAAGTCTCAGACAATTGTGGAGGAGCCATAACTGGAGAAGTGGGCAGAGGGATCACATGCATCCATACCTCTAGGTGTGAGGTGGGGCGATGTGAAGTGATAGTATCAAGAAGGCTGAAATTGGGCAAGGTCCATTGAGAGGTTTTATCTCATGGATCGTACCTTGCTACGGGAGCCTAAAGTACATAGTAGCAGGAGGAATCAGTGGGATTGATGCAATCAGAGATCAAAGTGACAAAGGATAGAGCAGTCAGATACTAAAGAGCACAAAGAAGGATTGACAACAGTGTAGAAAGGCAGAGTCAGCAAAGTGCAAAGTTTTCAGTTGACAGAGGCAATAACAGTCAGAGACTTTGATGACAGATGCATCATACTGATTCAGTTTGGATTTTTTTTTTTTTGTTTCTGGAGTTGTTGGAGCAACAACACTAGAGAGAAGTGTTGCATGAAGAACATTCCAAAGGTTCAGGATTGGGATCAAGTCGAATTCCTTTCTTGTTGAGAGGGAGTGTTGAAGATAGCAACAAGAAATGATAAAAATAGAATCCAGAATATTCCAATTTTAATTTGTCCTTGAATTAAAATTGTGAATTAAATTCGAATTTAGTCTCACCAGCTATTTGGAAATAATTAATTAATGCATTATGGATTAATTAGTTGGAGAAATTCAAGTTAGAAGTCTTTTTGAAGTCATGCAACAATTATCCCTTAAATTAAGAAGATTATCCCTTAATTAAGGAGATAAGATTGAGTTATAATTGATTTATAATTAGTTAGCTTAGTTTATTGAGTTAAGTCCAGTTAAATTAGTTCCAAATTGTTTTAAGAACTAATTGTGAGTTATCAGTCAGTTGATGCATGCATGCACTCAACCAGTGTACTCTAGATAACTAAAGATTCCCTCATCAAAAAATCATGCATGTCTATTATGGGTAAGACCGAGTTGAGATTAAAGTCAAGGACAATGTACTATCAGTTGCATGTTTTCTCCTATAAAGGAAACCAATGCATCCGGTCAAGGCAAGGTGTTCTGACAGTGCGTGAGAGCAGTGTTACACTATGTGAAGGAGATCATCCCAGAGGTAGTTGCGCAAGGATATAGGAGCTTGGAGGGCAGAGGAGAAGGTTTGTGAGAATCTTTGATTTCCTGTGAGCATCCAGGAGGATTGTACTGAGAGATGGCTAACTGTGAGGGCGAAGGCTTTGTATAATTTTGATGTATTTCCACCTTGTATGATAATACAGATAGTGGGGTTTTTAGCTGAGGCTTTCCCCTGAGTATTTTCTATGTTTTATGTGCATTGATACTTCTTCTTCAATTTATATGTGTTCAACTCGATCTTGCTCAATCTTTAAACTTCAGGTTAATCTACAAATTCATAGTAGAAGTAGATTATAGTATTTTTATTTGGTATATTGCATTATCAGGTAAATCTACAGTTAGATTTTCTACATAGGTCTGAGAGCGATATTTGTAGAGAATTTACATAATTTATACATGGTATCAGAGCTAGCTGATCTATAGAGAGATTTATACATGGTATCGGAGCCAAGTTTATCAGAGCTATGAACAGTATACAGAGGAGAATTTGAAGTTTGAAGTTCGGGGTTGCAGGTGCAAATCGAGTTCATATCATACTTCAATTGAGATGGGATATTATGCTACTAATTGCCCATCGAAGAAGTCCAAGAAGGGATCCTTAGAAGGATCAGAAGATGAGGAATTAGCCTCTCAGTTTGAAATGGAATTTACCCTCATCGCATGCATGGTGTCATCGATGATGGGTTGTGTCTAGTATCTTGACAGTGGAGCCTCATTCCACATGACCGACGATAAATTTTATTCAATGCCTTGGAGGAGAAAGACCTCAAGATGCACATAAAGATGGGTGACAATGAAAGGTTTAGTGTCACAGGAGTGGGGACGGAGCATGTATCTCAAAGATCTAGGTTTTGTACCCTGACCTGTATATTAATTGTTGGGATAGGAATATTATTTGAATGTTGTATCATAGCTTTCATGTTCTCACCAAGTCGGAGATCTTAGTGATAATACATTCTCTAGGAAACAAAGTAGCGCGATGTTGAATCCACTTTAGTTGAAATAAATTCTCTTATAGAAACATATATGTGTTATGTAATATGAACAAAAGAAAAATGTTTCACGTTCTCTATCAAATCATCACTTATAGAACAAATTCGCTATAGAAAAAGATGCACTATTGGCAAAGAAGCTACATCATCGAGGGAAGTTTGAATGGTTTTTTAGTGTGAATTTCTTCAATGGGGAGATCATTACAAGTCAACCAGACTAGCACCATAAAAGGCCAATAGTCTCTAAACTTTTCTTTTAAAGATTTATATGCAATAGATTTTAAGGTTTTAACTCGACAAATATGTTAAGAGTTGGGTTTTTAATGCATGTGTTTTAATAGTGAAGATTGATGAGGTATCATAGCAATATTTCATTTGTGATAGCTAATGGTGAAGGTTGATGAGATTAGCTCAAATCTAAATTACATTATGGAAACTATCCAGGAAGTTGCTTGTGTGTTTTTTCTTGGTGCATTGAACAGCAAAGGAAACTCAGGTTTGATCATATTCCTAAAAACAAGAGTGGAATTCACAACCTTTATCTTTTTAAAGTATCAATTCCCTTGTTTTAATGGAATAGAATAATAGTTGAAGTGATATTTTATTATTTTTGCAAGAAAAATAATTAAATCAATCTACTAAAAAACAAAAAATGAATCTTTTATTATTTTTAGTGTGAAGTTGTGGAGGAATGTTAAATATATTATTTATTTTTGGTGAAAATGTTAAATGAATTTATATCAAATTAGAGTTAAAGGGTTTTTTGGGTTCTTCATTTTGAGGAACTAAAGAACTTAGATGAAATGATGGAAGATCGATGACATTTTTGGGAGATAGAAGTTGAGAATTCGTGAGGGAGACAGATGGAAAAGGAACACACTGAGAACTAACAATTGTGGAGGAAAGGTGGAAGAAGGCAGTGACAAACGAGCAGAGAATAATACTGACAGTCGAGCAATAGAAGCAGCCAAACGAGGAAGAAGGTGGAGCCTCCAAGAGAGAACTAGCATTCCAAGCAAGTGCAAAAATATAAAGAAGGATGAGCAAAACAAGAAGAGAAAAAGTACTTAAATGTTGTTGTGGAGTTGTTCGAGCCACACTGTGTCTGTTGTCTTGGTTAATATGGTCATATATTGATCTCTCATGGTAGTTTTGTGATGTTGATAAGAAGTTGTCAAGATAGATGTAATACTATATTGTTGCATGGATTAATAGAAAAGGGAGTTTATTGGGATATTTGTATAGTGTATGGATGGTTACATGGTTTATTAAATTTTTTTAAGATCATATTTGTATTGCATTTTTCCTTTGTATGTTCATGATTTGTTGTGATTAGATGTCTAATTGATATATTTCAAAGACTTTTGACTCTTTCAACCCTCATTTGACTCCACCTGATATCGGAGTCCCACCACCCATCTAACTAGGGTCACGACACACCTCAGGTGAGACTCCTTATGCACCCTCGATAAGGTGAAAATGTCAGTGTTGTGATATACTATAGTGGAGCTTTGTTGGCCCCTATCCCTGAACTTGGGGTCTCAACCCTGTTAATATTTTTGCGCCAACAAATGGTTCTATTGTTGGGACCTAAAATTTCAAAAAGGGCTTTGGAATATGGTATCGAGGATATTTAAGAAAGAGCAGAAAGATTGGTGGCACAAACAAGTGGAACGTTCGTCTCTCAGCAAGATCAACTCTGTCAACAAGGTGTGGAGAATTTGAAGGAATAGATCCTATACATGGAACTAGCTATCGACCAATACGATATTTTCTTGTGCAAATTCCTAGAGGAGCTTCTTCTTAATAGGTTTGCAGGTCCCCAGTTTAAGCTTCTTCTTGAATAGCTTTGGCATGTGTTGCATACAGTTCTGAAAATCAAATGAAAATCACTCCTTTCCATATTTGTCCGTCAGCGAGGTCTCCAATTTTAGTAATCTCTCCCTCTGCTCTCTGAGGCCCGTTACCTCTTCCCATACATAAATATCTATTACAAAACTACAATAACAGACCAATCTGCTATCTCATCTAATGGGTTAAAGGCATAGGACCATAATGATGAAAATCTTTCCTAGAAACTGCTCCAGTTTTCCATACAAATGAGCATTGTATCAGGATATTTTGATAACTATCTCAAAGTTTCTTTATACCTAGCAGAAGAAAATATTCTCATAAAGTGAAGCAAAATGCTGGCACATTTTCCAAAAGAAAACCTCTGACCATGAAGCAAGTCTCAAATACCAAACCATTTCCTTGATGTCAAGGTCACCGTTGAATACTACTGTTCCCAACACTTGAAGAAAAATAACGCATCAGAATGTCATCATTGACAAATCTCTACAGAACTTACGGTTAACAATTATTTCAACACATACCAGAGAAGAGGGGACATCTGGAAAAAAAATATGTCGTCCCTTCTTTAAAATTTCTCAGAGTTTTTGTGGCATGCGATACCAGTGAGATCCAGTGGACAAGGTATGGTGAGATAGTGTGATAAGTTCATTGAGAATTCCCTGGCAGTGCTCTGTAGAGGTCTGCATTGGCAAACTGCTTGCTAGCGTTCAGTATTTGTAATGTTTTGAAGGTCAGAGACTGTATCTTGCTTTTCAAATGCCTTGGCCCCAATTTCAGTGTATATATATTGAAACCTTTGCTTAAAAGGTTGCAAGGCTCCTCTATCTATCTGTTTACCTCAACAGCCTTCACGGTTCGCTCTCTTAGGTAGTTTTCATGGAGCTTCTCTTTCACTTCCTGCAAACGCAATTAATGATCATCCACAACTTTGTTTACCCGAAGTCCATGATAATTGAGTTCCACATACACCTTATGTGCATATTCAATGTATTTTCCATGGAGTAATTTGTAATGGTCATGAATAATAGAGTGGCCTTTAATAGAGTCAGTAGTCAAAGACCACCCTGATGATGAAACTTGAGGAATAGGAATGTCTTTTGGCCCAAGAAAAAGTTCTTTACTCATAATCTCCATACTTCCCATTTTGAAGCTTCTAGGCTCTGATAATTTTCTTTAGAGAAGTCGATTTGAAGAGGGTGCAACTCTCTCTGAGTCTTCATGTCTATTACAACACACTCACAAGCAAAGGTAATCACTAAGAGCCACTAATCCGTTTGACAGCATGTTTGCATATTCTTATGGGGATGAATATCCCTTGAGCTTCTTCCGGTCTATCCCTAGGTGCTCTACCAGGTATTCACCTACAAAAGATCTGGCCAGGTAACCCACGAGCAGTCCGTTGGTTTTCAAAGTCTCCACGTCTTGAATGATGGGTTGCATTTGTTGGGTTGTTAATATTGCAGTGAGGTTTGTTGTGTAGTTAGATTGCAGTATCAGAACCACGAAAAGCTAGATTATTATGTCTCCTCGAGCCAAACTACTGACAACTTTCTCTCCTGTATAATACAAACCAATTGCAATTCTTTGAATCATTAATAAAACTATTACAATTTCACACAGTCGTGATTAAGAATTATCTACGTAGATATTGAAATTATAATGAAAAGTTTGGTGTAAGGCATTTCCATACAACAACAACAAAAAAAGAGAGAGTCAGTACTCTTTTATGCGAGTGAAAATGGCTTTAATTAGTAATGTATTAGAATTATTAAATACCTTGATACATTCCATAGCTGATGGGAAGGTAAACATCAATAAAGTCTCTCTCTAAGAAATTCAGACATGTCTACAATATGCACAAGAACAGATTGATTTTTTGCAGCGTGAATCACAGCTACAACAAGAGGAGTTACACAAGTATAGTCATGATTCTGAACTTGTTTATGTTCAGAACAATTCTATTTTTTACTCAGAAATTGACTCCCATCAACATGCAGAAATTGATCAAGACAGTAAGGTTGAGGCTAATTCAATAGCAGATGTGAATGCAGATGCAGAAATTCAGTCTGCACTTCCCAAGTCGGTCATCAGACCTTGGGAAGAGCTTGTCCACAACAAGAACAAAATTGGTCTTCGATATGACAAGGACGTGTCCTTTCATATTCCAAATTAATCAAAGCCCATTCAATTTCAGAGTGTTGGATTCCTTCATGACAGTTCACCTTCAGTTGTTCTAGATTCTGCCACTCTTCCACAACAACAACGACAGATTGTGAAATGCCGACACTGTGACCGAGTTGGCCATATGAAAGATCATTGTTTTGATCTTCACCCATGTAAGCATTATCATAAAACCAGTCATTCTTCAAACAAATGCTTCAAAAACAAGCCTCTTGCAGGAATAAAGATTCATCTTGGATGGATCGCTTCTTCGCAATGGGCATCAACAACCAAGAAGATATTCCAGTCATATGTCAGAACTTGTTCTAGAGTATTGAAAAGTCTTGCAATTGAGTTTTCTCCATCATCTCACCTTATATCTGACAGGGGGGAAATGATGGTCATCTACAAGCTTCAAAGCCACATCAAGTGAGCCTGAGCCAAAACCTGCCATGCCAGATACAGAGTTGTACACTGAGACAAAGATACCGCTAAGCATGCTTTCAGTCGGTGCTACCTCCTCAAATAATTGGGAACACTTCCTCTAGCATAAGACTTCAGCTTCTAGCCAGTTTTGGAAGAGTTCCAGGAATCGCATTAAGCATTCCAGAGTTGTTGGTCATCCTTAAACCATCACAGGTTGAGACCTCCCTTTTCAGGTTGAGGTTCTCCCTTTTATGCAGGGTGAGACCTCCCTTTCATGGTTGAAGGTTTCCCTCTTCAAAACATCAAGAGAACTTCCTCCAGCAGAAGACCTGAGCTTCATGCCAAACTTGGAAGAGTTCTAGGAACTGCACTAAGCGTTCCAGTGTTGGTGGTCATCCTTAAACCACCGCCCTTTATACCAACATTTCAGAGAGCACATTCAGCCTAGTGTTGCCATGCTTTTTTGCACATTTTATATTACAGCTCTCTTCTTGGACTCATACATAACCTTTCGGATTAAGGGGGGGAATGTTGGACACCTAATCCTCTATGGGCTGGTGTAAAATGTGAACAACCATGAGAGTCCAAGAGACCTTGGGATCCGGAACCCAAGAGTCACACGAATGTACTATAAATGTAGATCATTTTCAATAATAAATACAATCTCATGTTTATCTTTCCTATTTTATCTCTTCCATGTGTGTGTTTAACAGACATCAAAACCCTAGGGTTGATACTTCCAAGGAATTTGGGTTTGTATTTAAAAACCCTAGGAATTCACCCTCTAAGATACCATAGAAACATTAGATTAACAAAATTGGCATCATGCTTGTGTCTTTGTGTATTTTGCTTGGTTTTACTTGCTGATGAAAATTACAAGTACATAAAGGTAGCAATATGAGGAGGATGAAAGAACAAATCAAAACAACACTCATGTTCGTTGATTACTTGAAAATGATAAGCATGATGGAAGGAGAGAACTGTAAGGACCCTGAAGGAATTGATGCTAACAAGTTCATTACTGATTAAAGGAGTATGCATGCATCATTGTATTTTCTAGAAGAATCTTGATTTAGTATGCCATCATATATAGAAGCATATGATAATAACATATTTAGAGTCTAGTTGATTGAATTGCTTTGTAAGAATCATCTAGTTTTTCAAGAATGAGAAGTTTGGGACCATTTTGCATAATGTTCATCCATACATTATCTAGCATTATGTTAGAGGTAGTCATTTTGCTAAGGTGGATCCTCAAGGTCCCATAAGAACCATCATTTTGGAGGTTCTTGAAAAAAAAGTGTTATGACAAGGATCAATATATATTCCATATGGTATGGAAATAATACTTTGTCAAGTTGCAGACTCGTTGTGGAATACATATAGCTAGATGATTGTGTGAAAGATTAAGAATGCATAAAGTAACTTTTGGGTAGGATTCATATAATCCTGTAAGAAAAATTGGTCATAAATTATGCATAGTGAATATTTTGTTTGGTTATATTATGCCTAAGAAGATGAATTTGACTTACTCTAGAATAGATAGAATATTAATACTTTCTCGCTAGAATATATATAATATATATATATATATTATATATATATATTATATATATATATATATATATATATTATATAGATATATATATCTATATATATATTGATAATTAACATCTAGTATAATCTCCTGAAGGAAATGGTAACTTGGTAATCAAGTTCGATCCTTGGGCACTCTGATGCATGAAGGAATATTCTAGTGGAGATGGACCATAAGGATGTTGATGCTTTGTTAAGAAGGTCCTCATGATGAGGTAAGTCTAATTTTAATAATTATTATTGGTTATCTGGTTAAAAAATTGTTTTTGCCTAGAAAGATATTGTAAGAATACATGATGACAGTTGAGGCAAGTTCCACTGTATGGATGCAATATATGAAGAATGTTGAGGCAAGATCAACATCTGATACCTAACAATTATGAAGTCAAGATGTACTCATCTTGGGATTAAAAGGTAGTTGTGCGAGAAGATAACCTGAAGGTCAAGTTTGTACAACAACAAGGAGATCACTCTCATGAGGAAGTTATGATCGGCTTAAAGTTTGAAAAAGGCTCAATAGAATTCCTTCATGGATGATGACAAGACGAAAGTGAAGTGCAAATTGATGACCTGAACCCTGTCACAAAGAATATGGCTCTATGATGCCAAGGAAGGAAGCAGGCTCGATACGATGAGATGCGGAGGAAAGAGGGAGCCATGTAGCTGTAAATAACTGGTAGTTGATAATCTTATAGAGACAAAGTTATAAGGCTTGTGGTGTTGAATTCCCAAATTGAAAGGATGTTTGGAATCTCCTTGAATAGGAGCAAGGATCTATTCCCCAATCAAAAGGAATAGGCTATCATCTCTGGTTGAGAGGGAGTGATGTTGGACATCACATGTGCATTCTCTTCTTCATGTGTCAAGCACTTGACTAGGACTAACAGCCATAAGTCTAAGTGAAGGGCTTTGAGAGAGACTGGTGGAGGATTAAATAAGCATATGTGGTTTCCTTGAGGATAAAGCATCTAAAAAAGGAGAGGGACCAACACTCTTTGAGGCTAGGACAAGTGTCCAGGATAAGAGTGGTCGAAGAGGACCCATATTCTTTGAGGATTCAGGCTTGGACATCCAAGATAAGAATAGTCCTAAAAGGACATACCTTGTGAGCATAAGGATGGGGTATGTGCCTTGTAGAGGTAGTGCTGTATCATGCGTAAAGCTTCCCGGCATAATGTTCTTGAATGAAGATGGGCTTGTCTAGTTAGGCATCAAAAACAATGCAGGCTGATCATAATGTAGATCATAAAATTATAAGGCTTGTGGTTTTGACTTGCCAAATTGAAAGGAAGTTTGGAATCTCCTTGAATAAGAGCAAGGATCTATTGCCCAATCAAAAGGAATAGGGATATCATCTCTGGTTGAGAGGGAATCAAGGATCTATCCAATCCACAAATAGTTATAAGTCCTCTAGATGTGGAGCTTTTTTGCCTCATAAAAATTTGTAGTCTATACCAAAACCTATAAAACATAAAATTAAATTAAATTATTAAATCCTCTCCCCACACATATACATCTATAATTTTTTATTAAAAATAATATTATTAAATTTTCCTTAAAATATATCATTTACTTTTACAATTTCAAAATTTACTATCACAATTTCAAATATATGATTTAAAAATCATTTATTTTCAACCTTAATAAAATATATCATTTAAAAAGCACTTATTTTTTACCTTCATAAAATATATAATTTAAAAAGCACATATTTTTAATCTTGATAAATTCCAATAATATAAATTTAATATTATTTTTATATCATAAACTTTAATTTCATTTAATCTGGGATAAATTCTATATGTTATATAAACTTATTATTATTTACATGTAACAATTCCATTAAATTAATAATAAAAAAAATTGAAATGTAATTTTAAATGTGTTTGTTTTGTTTTATTTTTTTTCATTAAAGAACTAATCTCATT
>APFE031456558.1:0-11253 GCA_000404065.3 Pinus taeda
CCCCCCAGAAAATCCAAGTGAGTCTAGCCAACGTCTGCTCCAGGTACAGTGGGATCTTCCCACCACCGTCACCTTAGGTAGAATCCTAAGATAATGGCCACTAAGGTCGCCAACAACAACAAATACTCCTGGGGGAATAGTCTACACTCCGACAGCACGCAAGGGCAGAGTAACAAGCTCAATCCCCTTACCGGCTCCTTGACAATGGTCAATCCAAGGTTTACCGATAAGTGATCCCCAGGCTCCTCTAAAAGAGGTTTACTGTTTGTAATACGTGCGTGTCTCGCGTCGTTCCCAACGAGGGAGGATTGATCCCCTCACTGGTTCGGACACGAGCTTGTGCTTCTCCTTTAAGAGGAGCTTTCCCAGAATACAAATGCAACAGCTGGATTTATCCTATCACAAGATAAGCTACTTGTTTGGTTTTATAGTCTTGGAGAGTTAATTACTCGCCTACTCCAAGACACTAGCCTGATCTATATTGGTGCTTCAGAGCCCTAGTAAAATAAAAATTTCTAAGTTAATTTTACTTTAAGCGTTGATTTTAATGGCTGTTCGTTAAGACAAAAGGTAGTGGAGATGAAACTGATGGTGTATAGACTCGACTCCAATTCACTAAAAGGATGCACCTACGATGATTTACGCTACTTTTTCTTTTCAATGAATTCCCTAATTAAGAGAGTTGAGAGAATGCAATCTTTCGATAAAAGCAACTTCCTTAATAGACAATCAAAGAAACAATCTCTTTATCTTTTCAAAGCGCACAAAACATGACCACTCATTACTTGCATGAAAAATTCCTTTCTCTTTCAAAAACTTCAAATGCTACTTTAAAACAAACTTCACAAAGGAGATCTTTTTGTATTTTCCTATTTAATAAAGCATGTAAAACTAATCTAATCAAAATCAATTTCAAGATCTATAAAAATCTATGAAAAAACTCACTCAAAAGAAACTTAAAAGGAAATTTACCTAAAAGTAAATCTAAAGAGGCCAAAGCCTACTAAGATGATTTCGGGATGTTTTACTCGGCAACAATCAAACCAAGGACTAGTTCATGCAGAATCATAAACCAATCAAAACAAAAAATCAACTCTTTTTGTTCTTTTCTTAAGAATGAAATTCACAACTTCAATCGATAAGCTACTTTGAAATTTCGCAAAGAGACAACACAAAGGTAGGTTGCTCACACAGGTAGACTTTACGACTAGTCCGACTCCTAAGAAGATTGACAAAACCAGAGAGATCTAAGGTTCAACAACTTCTAAAGTCAAAGTCACTACAGGACCAATGCAAAAATCAAACCCTAAAGCTAAAACTTCAATGAATTTCACTAAAACTCTTGATGCTAACGAAACGAGTTCAGGTGAAGATCTCTGATAAATAACCAGTGGATCTGGGCAGTAAAGACTAATGAAAGACAAAATCTAAAGAAACAAATAGACAAAATGGAAATTTTCTCAATTTTGACAGGGTACGCAGGCAGCCTGTTTGACCAGGTGCGCACACGCTCTGTGTACAAAGATACAGTGCGTACAAGTACGCACTGTGTCTAACTCAGAGGGTGCGTACTACTGAAAAATTAAGAAAAACTAAATTCTAACTTAACTCTAAGCTAGCCCACCCAAACACATAGTCAAACAATCAAAAAACAAAAGACAAAAGACTCTTTTCAGATCAAAGTAATACTCAAAGGAAAAAATCAATCACATCAATGGATTCCCCAGTGGAGTCGCCAATTTGTCATGCGGAAAGAGTTATTTTTCCTGACAAAACTAACCTCCCTAGGAGTCTAAGACTCTCTAGTGACAAACAAAACAAGTAAGAGAAATCCTTCTCTAAATATACATTATCCTATGAGAAACCAAGTCTTTTTCGATCTTACCTTAGGTCCAACGCTTGTTGTAGCAGCCTAGCTTTGTTGATCCAGATGAGCTCCTCCTTCACTTTGAAACCTGCATACACTAACAATCAAACGATTACATAACACCTGAATATTCCATAAAACAAAGCATATTCAACATATAGACCAAGGCGTATATGAAACAATTCATTAACAACAAATCATTAAGAAGAATGGACTTATTTGTATTAAGGAAACAAAAAAGAAACCAGTACAACCTGAGCCTTGGTGTTGTGCAAGTTCCTCCCAGGGTCCAGCAAGAGTTTTCCTCTACTTTGACAAGCTCACCCACTTCCAAATGAAACAAGAAAGGATGGTAATCTCTCCTCACAAGCTTTTACAAGGAAGTCCTAATTCCAGAGCATCTACCCTTTGGAATATTCAGCTTTCAACCTCCCTTCCTCTGGCCCAATGCCTATATTTATAGTGTTCTAGAGGAAGTTATTTAGGTCCAACATCAATGGGATACTCCCTCTTTTGGATGGGGTAGCTCCTCTCTTGATGGGATAAGTTCCTCTATCATAGGGATGCATGAACCATCTGGAGGCACTCAATACACGTCAAACAATTTTCTAGAATGCTCTAGAAGTGACCACAAGTAACATTTTTAAGATGAAACTCGCGCCTTTTGACCTTTACAGGAGTACACACCCATCCCTTGACTTACAGAGTGTACAAGTATGCAAGTACAATGAGCTTGGGATGCGTACACGCAGCCAAGGTAGAGAGAACCTGCATACCCAGAGATAAACATGAATTTTAATGACTTTCTCTCTTTCTTGAAGTTTGACATGGAGAGTAGAGGTATAAGGCTTGACAAGGAGTATAGTATGACTGTTGATGGAGCCATACTAACTGTAGATAGTCATGGTGACAATTTTTAGTGTAACAATGACAGGTTGATGTCACATGAAGACTACGATAAGAAAATCAGAGAAATGGCAAAGGAACAAGAAAACAATTCCTATATAAAAGGTATGCCTATAGGAAAATTCTGTTACCAGGATTTTGAGAGCCTCTTTTACCTCCAACATGAGGTAAAACATTTTTTTTTAAACAAGCCCACTTTTGCAAAAGATACAGAAAATGATGAAGTCTACAGAATAATGGTAAATATTAAATTACTAGATGCAGAGACTTGGGAAAAGTTGAAAGATTTACTGTAAAAGTAGAAGGTAAACAATGAATATAGAGTAGTGAAGGTACAACAATAGATTAGCTAATTCAAAGAGTATCATTCAAAGGCAAGGTAAAATGACAGTTAGCGTAGAGCAACAACAAGAGAGAGAAAGCATCAAAAGATAAAAAAAACAAACAATAAAAGAGGGACAGCTTGCATTAGTTATATATCTATCTCTATCTTCTTGCATGAAGATATTTCTTTTTCCTTGAATAGTTCCTAAAACATTTTTAGGATATTTTGTAATAAGTTTTGTTTGTACAAATACTTCATAATTCGAAGTATAGAGTGTGGATTGTTGAACATTTTTGTAGTTATATTGATCTGAAAACATGAGGGTTTATTTTAACATTTTCAGGTCAGCAGACTGGACTGAGTAATAAAGGCATTACATTACAACATTCATGTGTTGGTCCACTTCAGTGAAGTATCTTTCATACATGTTCTCCAATTTGAATGAAATAACTGGAATGTTACTACATAATTTTTTAAGTGCACTCTGTCTTGAACAGGTATTCATTTTTATGTTTTCTTCTGATATCAAGAGTAGGAAATTCTTCATTTCTCGCTAGTTTCAATTGACCTCTTTCATTTCACTCATTATCTAGTTTGAGGAATCCTTAACTGCTCCTTAATCCTGATTGAAAAAACAAGTTCACCATTCAGCCTAAAAGATCTGAATTTACTGAGCTACCTTTCCCTATGAGCATTATCTTTATAACTTGATTCAGTGCTATTTTCTTGACATTTGGACTCCATGGCCCAATGGTAAAAATACACTTATCTATCCATCTAAATCAGTGATTCCATGACCAAATCAAATCAAAACCCAATCAAGCTTAAATAACTGGTCTAAAATCAATTAACTCAATAAAGTTAAATCATTAAGAGAGAGCACTCTCTAAGAATTAGGAAGGCTAGATCCTGATATCAAAATTAGTTTTTTGGTTACCTCTATCATTTCTTTGAACACAACATGACAACCCTAGGGAAATTTTAGAGTGATAATAGGGACAATAACTAGCAGGGACACCCATTAACTGTCTGAGATAGGGTAAATAAATCCTACATCCAGTAACTTCTGAAGTTCATCTTTGACAATGTTTTTTAGGGCAGGTCTGATTCCTCTTCGGGGTTGTCCCAGAGGCCAGTAGTCTTCTTTAATGTATTATGATGAGTGCATAAATCAACAGGGATACCCTTCATATCTATATAGTCCCATGCAAATTCTTCCTTATGTTCATGAATGACTTTCAGGAGCTGTTAGGTATGGGATGGTGAAATATTCAGGTTAACTTTCAATGTCCTCCCTAGCTCAATTTCTATAGGGATACTATCACAGGGTGCAACTACATGAATATCTCCATTTTCAATTACTGATTCAATAGTTTCTTGCATTTAACAACTCATAACAGATTCTTGAAATTAATGAGTTGTATCAAAAACGGTATGGGGTCTACTGCTAAAAGTATTAATAGTATCATCTTCAATTTCATTTAAAACATGGGGCTTGAATAATATTAAGGACTATTTTGGTTTCCTCACTTTCAGTTTTAGGTCCTTATAAAGGTAGGGAATTTTTTTAAATGTTTCCTTACCTGATGAACTTGGTTATTCAAGGGGGTAAATAATAAGGTTCTTTGTATTTTCCCCATTAGACATCACCATATTTCCTGACCAACACCCGATATAAGCATCTAGAGTTGCAAGCCAAGGTCTTCCTAAAATCAGAAGGTGGCCACCAACTAGGGACTGTGTATGTAATACCAGAAGATTAATGGGATAATGCCATGAGTCTACTGAAATGCTTATGTCTTCCAATTTTCCTATCGGTCTTAGTATAGATATGTCTACTAATTCCAAGATAGTAGGAGTTGGTTTCAAATTTCATAGACCTAATGTGAGCATAGTTTTAGATGTGATAACATTAATCACAGCCCCCAAGTCTACCAGCACATTCGGGATGTCAACCCCATTAATCTGCACTATTAGAATTGGGTTCCTTGCATCTCCATATTTCATAGGTACATATTTTCCCATCATAATGTCTGATATCTTCCTCATATCATGAATGGTTAGCACATCCTTTGTTTTCTTTTCAGGTTTTTTGGAACAGTATTCTCTAATTTTCTTAGCATAAATAGGCACATCCTTCATAGCTTGGAGTAAGGAATTTTTACAAACAGATTTTTCAGTCCCCCTAAAAGGTCAAATTCTCATTGAGTATTCTATTTACTCAGGGCTATTATATCAGGATAAGGCAGATAAAATGGGTAGCCCTAAGTAGCACTCAAATGAGGAGGCATGTGTATGAAAAAATTATGATTTGACTCATTCCCAACTACTGAAGATTTTGGTTCTAGATCTTCATCACCAATATGTTCAATGATAATTGGTGAAGTTTGAACATTCACTACAGAACCATATCGCAGATTTATCTCACTACATTCCGTAGTAGAAAGGCTATATAAAGGAAGGTTCATAGGGTAAGTCTACTAAACACCCTTATTATTAGGATTTGGATTAGGTTCAATAGGAAGTTGAGGATGAGGAGGGGTATTAGAGGGAATGTTGGAAGGAAGTTGTAACTATTTTTGTTGCATATGTTGAGGGATTTGACCAAGAGGAGGAGAAGGCCCTCGCCATTTCTAAGACCGTGAAAGGTTTGAGCTAGACTCAGCGAACCAAGACTGCCAAGGAAGATATTGATAAAATTGAGGCCATTACAGTGAAAAAGGTATTCACTGAGGGTCCATATTTAAATTGCTAAAATATTGAGAAAGATCCTTAGAAATACCTTGGTTTGGGCTTGGTGGTCGTGGCTTCCATGGTTTCTTGGAACCCATAAATCATAGTTTCTCTAATCCTTCATTTGTCACCTGAAACACTGCATTCAACCTAGGAAGAGATGGACACAAGCTTATGGAGAGAGCCTCTTCACATATTGCACAAGTCTCCACATTATTTAAGGGACATTCCCTTAATGGATGTTTCTTCCTGCAACAAGGGAAGAATATGGCCATGGTCCTTTCTAACTCCATTTGCTTTTGTTTTTCTTGTAACATGTCCATCTAAGAGGAAAGTGTACTCACAATGTCGATCTTCAAGTTATCCAACAAATTCTCAATCTCTAACTTTGTAATTCCTCCACTGGAGGTTTTGGAGGACTGAATTCCTTGCTTATTCCTTGCAACCCCTCATGAACACTAAATTCATAACTCGTAGATTGAGTCGAAATTCTATTTAGATATATCACCCTTTCCTACTATATTCAACAGCTCCAAAGAATCCTCCCT
This sequence comes from Pinus taeda, assembly GCA_000404065.3. Taxonomy (NCBI): domain Eukaryota; kingdom Viridiplantae; phylum Streptophyta; class Pinopsida; order Pinales; family Pinaceae; genus Pinus; species Pinus taeda. The sequence goes on from APFE031456558.1 coordinate 6,380, forward strand.
TAGGGTGTAAAGAAAAATAATTTTTAAAATATCCTTATCCAGGTCATTATGGCCAGATCTCTGTAGGGTATATTTGAAACCTTCCACACAATCCTCCATATTCTCATCCTCCTTTTGCATAGAATTAAAATTTTCTTCCTTTATATCCTGAGATTTACAATAATCCTGGTACTTCTCCATAAAAGCTTTCTTCATCTCCTCACATGAGGAGATAGATTTTCCACCCAGACCCATAAACTGTCGCAGAGATGTCCCTTTCAGAGTAGCAGGGAATATTTTCAATTTCTGATCATCAGCTACATAGTCATATCCCCTATAGACAATATCGAATTCGAACAAAAATGTGTCTATATCTTCTGAGGAAATCCCATGGAAGTTATGGAAAGTAGTTAGTGGAATGGGCTTCATCGGTGCATCACCTCTAATGTCCCAAATTGGGAATTCAATCGAGGAGGTTGGACATTCCGTGAATACCCTCCAATAATCACTAAGAATTTTAATAGGTTCTTGTTGTATAACAACTAATGGTTGAGGTCACCTAATAACACTTCCCTAATCAGACGGTGAAGTGAATCCTCCCAAGTTTCCTTCTCTAGGTGCACTTGGATTGATTTCTTTTTCTAACCCTTTTCTTGCTACTTCCTCTTCTTCTATTGTTGAAAGGTGAACTTCTATTTTATCTGATGCCTTATTCTCTATTTCTTCTCCTTCTATCATTGAAAGGGGTGTCCTCACACCCAAGGGCAGTATTGGTTGTTCAACACACTACCCCTGAAACTGTGTGTAAGCACTCACCTTAACAATGGCTTGTGAATATGCTTCAGCTTCAAATTTTGCAATGATTTCCTGATGTAGGTGTTCCTACCTAAATCCTTCCTTCCTTTCCTTAGGGGTCCTCCTTTATCCCTTTTATTCAGATCTCTATTCATGAAATTAAAACATTAAGTGTCCTCACAACTGAACACTTGGAGGAGGGTAAGAGAACTTCCCTCACTAGGGTAAGAGAATGGTTTGGTACAGAAAAGAAAACAAAAGAAAAAAAAGAAAACCATAATCTCAAGCCCTCGAACAAGGTAAGAAAACTTCCTTCCCCAAGGCGAGAGAGTGATTCTTAAGAGAAATAAAAAGAACCAATCAAGAAAATTCTAGACTCAACACCTGGAGTAGGGTAATAAAACTTCCCTCCCCAAGACGAGAGAAAGGTTTTAAGAGCAAAGAAAAAGGAAAAAAAGAATAAGAAAATAAATCTTAAGCTCAAGTCCTGGAGTAGGGTAAGAAAACTTCCTTAGTGTGAGAGAATGGCCCCTATTCAATCAATTGAAAGAAACTTGACAGACAAGCCAAAAATAATAAAGCTCAGAAATTGGAGAAGAGTAAGAAAACTTCTCTCCCTAAGACACGAGATTGATCTAGTGACCAACACCAGTTGTGCTATTGCTCCTTTGATAGCCTCCCTAGCAACGACATCAAAATTTTGGTGTCCAAGTGTTAATGATATTATTCAATGCTTTCCCACATTAATTATCAATCTGGGATCTACTCGTTATTGCAAGTCTAAAGCATAATGTGTATGTATGAACAATGGTACAACTCAAAACTGGTCAAGGATTCATTGACAAAAAATAGACAACTATAATAACAAATGGAAATGACAACAAACATTAACTATAACAACAATTTCATTCACAACATTTACATCAAACCATCACAGTGAGAAGAAGAAATACATATATGAAAATAAAACTAAGCACACACTATCTCAGCAACACCTGATCAGGAGAGTGGGCCCAACTCCTTGATCAGGGTTGTGATGAACACACAAACCCTAACAAAGATCAAAAACCTTTAAATTTCATTAATATAGAAGACATTGTTACAAGGCTCAACTCTCTCATATGCCGACCCCTTGTTTCAAACTCTCTCCTTTCTTATATAAAGCAGTTCCTAAGATTAAGGTAATTGTTTCCTACGATTACATAATGGTTGTGGTAAGCCAAAATTGAATATAAAAGATAGAAAGAGTAAGTATAGATTAGTTCCACTGTTACGACTGTTATTTAAGAATAGTGTTTCTAGCTTGATGATTAAACTTAGCCATTTGACTTGGAAATATTCACATAAGATAATTTTTAGCATGTTCTCTTGGTAATAATCCCCTAGACTATGCTTCAATGATCAATTAATTCATAAATACATGATTAGAGGTATACCTGTGCAATCGAGGATATCAAATAACTTAGTTAGGAGTGAAAATGTGAAGGAAAATTGGATAAAAAGGCAAGTAAAAACATGTAAGTTTAGCTCCCAAGAGTAGCGAGACCATCAACTATGATATTTTGACCTCTTGGAACTACTCATAAATCATACTTAACAAAACATTCAAGGAAATCTAGAACAACATTCCTATAAGCCCTTAAAATTAGATGCTTAGCAGAGTATTCCCTTTTGATTTGTTTAATTATGAGTTCAGAATCTCCATGAACTGAAATTATTATGGCACCTAATCTTTTCAAAAGCTGCAATCTAGGATTAATGATTCATACTCAACTATATTATTTCTACATTGGAAATTTATTCTATATGAATGTCCTTCAACTTTTCTAGTTTGTGAATTGAAAACCAACACATTAGATCCTGATCCTTCCTTGCTTATAGCTCCATCAAAATCCATGTTCCGTAAAAGATCATTTTCTTCATCCAGTTTTACAATATCTGTTTTGTTTTCTTCCATCTCACACATATCAGTTTCTAGGTTAGGTATTTTTTCTTCTATACCTACATCATTATACACGATAAAAGAGTCTAGGTCTGAATGGACTGACTACAATGGATTGTTTTTTGGTCTATCTTGATTGCTAACAATGTATTTCGGTAGTGTTTCCCTGTAAAGCCTCCTAGGCTGACCAAAAATAGGTATGGTAGCATAACTCATATCCTTTTCCAAGGTACCTTGTAGCTTTTCCCTGCATGATCTAGAGAGTAGCATTCCATACTTTGGGGGTATGTCTGCCACTACAATATCAATAACTATGCTTCTTGCAGGGATTTGATCTACGGTGACAAAAAGGTCTTTAATGAAACCAAGGCATCTTACCTTGCTGGAATCAAATGAATACAAATATTTATATGGCCTAGTGATGTCAAGATTCAATTTCTCCATTATGGCTCGGGGCATTAAATTGTGTGAGGCACTAGAGTGAAGCATAGCATTGTTAAGATTTTTATCAAGGATATTGAGCCTGACATAGAAAGGGGGAAAAATTCCATCTCAAGGTTTACCTTCTACCTCTGGACCAAACCATTGTTTAGGCTTGTCATCAGCGAGGTTTACAGTATTTGTTCCTTCTCCAACATTTAAGGATTTCATTACTTGTGTCCTTTATGAATTATTATTCATCAATTTCGTGAGGGGGATGGAAATTTTGACTTTAGCCAATTCATTTTCTATGTTGAAAGAGGTTTGTGACTTCCTTGTTTCCTTGATTTTCTAATCCTATTTTTGAAGATTTTCATTTTGAGCAACTTCTTTCGATTGACTGGAGGAAGAAACATATTTTGTTTGACTAGAATAAGGGATATCAATCTAATTTTTCTTGAGTTGATTATCAATAGTCTTTTTGGAAGGAATGTCAGGGACTTCCTTTGGAGGAGTATCAACAATTCTTCTACTCCAGAGGTTATATTTGCTATGTACTTCCATTATTGCATTATGATAACCTTGTTTGTATTATCAAAACTCTAATGGAATTGTTTCTAGTTGTGAAAGAAGAAATTGATCTTGCTCTTGTTTGGTAAAAAAGATATGATCATTTTATGTCTCCCCAAACAAATTAATTTGGTTTTCCTCTAAATGTTCTTCTGGCTCCACTTATTCTTCAGTATAGTTTTCCTAGAAAGGAGGCCTAAGTTGGTGATCATTAGGACCCCTTTGTTCCCCTTTTTTTTATCAGAAGTGGATTTCTTCTAAGATTCTGATTTCTATTTTGAGAATTTCCTTGGCTATCCCTAGCAGTGATTTTATCAACCTCTATCATTCTCTCCATCATTGTTTCCATGGTTTTGACTAGGTTTTCTAGTTTTGTTTAATGAGGAGGACGAAGGTTCCTCCTCGATCATAACCATTCTTTCAATTTTAAGATTGCATTTTGGCTAATAAATTAGCCTCTAGATTTGAGACCTCTGTGGTGTAATATTTTTGATTCAGACATCGGAGATTCCACAGTATGAAGATTTTTCTTCCAACGTTTCGAATCCCAACTGGGATCCATCATCAGGGCAACTTGAAGCTTGATAGAAGAAGAGTAGCTGATTAGGGAATAAAATAGAGATGAGGAAAACAAGGGGGAGGGTCGGCTCTCCATTTGAGAAGTCTGCTGCCTCTTAATTAATTAATTTTTATTTTTATTAGAAAAAATTTTTATTAAAATTTTTTTTATTTTAATATTAATTTTATAATAATTAAATAATTTAATTATGTTATAATTAAATTTTTAATTATAAGAAATTAAGATGAATATGAATATATAGATAGGTTATAAAATACCTTATTATTATTGAATTAATTTTTTTAATAATATAATATTGGTTAATACATTTATTACATTAATTAGTATTCTTAATATAGTCTTATTTTTATTTTAATGAACCATGAATAATAAAGAATTTAATTTTGCTTATTATTAATCCGAAATTAATTATTAGTATTATTATTAATATAATAATGATACTCATACATTTTCAAATTAATGATAATTTTACTAAAGAATTAATTCATTTTAATTCTTATTAATTAGAGATTAATTAATATAATTAATATGTATTAATTATTCAGATTATTATTAGTTAGTTAATTGGTTTAATATTATTATATTATT
>APFE031456559.1:0-10229 GCA_000404065.3 Pinus taeda
ATCCCAACAGAGAGAAAAATAGCTAAATAATTAGGGATTTTAACAGTCTAGTGTATAATCAATATGTAACTAATGAAATAGTTCCACTAGTTGATATTATAATTACCAAAACATGTTTTGTTTAAATATATTAATAACAATGAATGATTAACTATTAAAACTAGGAAAAAATTCTTATATTTTCAATAACTATTAAATCGATTTTGGATGACAAATTTATGAGTAAATAGTTACTTAGAAATCTGGTTTAAGTACTTGAGAAAAGATAAATTAATAATAGATCTATGTGACTATGAATTAGATAGCTAACCCAAAAGACATTTGTCCTCATATCAAACATGAATGCAAAATATGAACAAACTTTAGACAGTTCTGGCATTTCATAGATGAAATTTACTTTAAATAAAAGTATCCAAATTACAAATTGATGAAACCTTGTCTCTTGCTCAGTTTCCAACACGATCTCCAACAATGTCTTCAAAATGAACAACTTTGCTCATTGAGAAAAGAATTACAAAATTGTTTCTTCTATCTCATTGATAGAGATTGTATTTCAAGAAGCAAATCCCCATTTCCTCATATCTAGGTTTTCTCCTCCTTTCTACAATTATAATCCCCTATACAAAAGTGTTTTAGATCCTCTAGTGATAGGGAAGAGGAACCCTTTTCTCTATCTCAAAACTGATATTTATTTACAAAAAAAAAAATACAAAATTGGAGAGTTGTTAGAAGTGGGTTTTTAGATCCTTAATCAGAGCTGTAAATTATCCATCTTCTTCCATGCTAGTAATAAAATTTCTCCAAGTCGTCTTTGCCTCATCTCCTCAGCTGCTCCCCTGCCACAAACTAATAAAAAATTACAAATCAAAATCAGAATTACAAAATTGGGGAAAATAAATTCCCAATCAAAATCAAATTAAATGAATAAATTGAGAAAAATGATGCTCTCGTTGATTGGTGTTAAGGCTTCTATGGCTGAAAGGAGTTTTCATGAAACTAATTTTGAATTAACTGAAATTTGGGTAGATAAAATTGTTTCAACAAATTTTCGCAAATTGAATTTTTGCTACAATTTTGTAACCTCATTTTACGCTAAATTTTTAGGATATTGAATATGCATATTTGGTTTAGTTAATTCTTCCAAATTGTTCTCCTTGATTCTAGCTTTGCAACGAGCCGTCTTAGACCTCATTTGGCCAAGTAGAATTCAAGATATGCCTTTAATTGAACTATCAAAAATATTTATTCGCTAGAAATACATGCCTCAACCAAAGTTGGACATTTTTAATTAAAAATAATCTAATTTTAACTATATTAATAATTTTTTAATTACCTAAATAATTAAATTAAATAATTATTAATCAAAAATAATTAATTTAAATTAATTATATAACGAATTAAAATTAAATTATAAAAATTAAACTAATTTATATAATATATACACCAATTGAAATAATTAAATTAAATTTTAAATAAAATAATTAAATTTTAAATAATTAAAAATGTTTAAATTGAAATACTTTTAAAATATGAAAGTGGTTTTTTCGAGCTCTTTAAGAGTCCCGAGATTATACGAAGAGGGGAGAGTTTTATATGGGAAGCATAAGGAGAGTTATGAGGTGGGAGTGTGTTAGATCTCAAAGTCTCAAAGGAATAAGGGTCTCATGAGATATAGGGAAATGGAGAGACTTGAGAGTTGAGGGTATGAGAAGGAGGGAGGTGAGGTGAGGTGATAGGAGAGGAGGGTCACTTATGGTGGGAGTCTCTCTCCATAAACTGCAATTACTCTTGTGATATTTTTTTTGCATGCTGAAAAAACTAAAGTCGCTATTATGATGATTCTCATAATCTCTAGAGTTTTTAAAATTTGGAATTTAAATTAACTTTCAAAATTCGATATCTGAGAATTTGTATTAAATAATTTGTATTTTAAAAATATTTTAATATATATAATATAGTTTTTAATTATATACAATTTGGTTGTGTAGGTTTGTAAGATAGTTAGTAAAAAATTAAAAAAATCAATATTTATATCTAAAATTAAATTAATTTACAAAAATTAAAAATAAATATAGATTTGGTGTATTTTTTAGTTTAAGTGGTATAAATCACCGAAACTTTGAATGAGCATCATTTGCAAACTGTAAGTCCAAATGAGATAAAACGAGAACCAATGGAAAGCTAGTAAGAAATTGAATACAATGAAGTAATCAGAGTGGAAATCCAAAGAAAATAAAAATATCACAAAAATGTCGCACAATTAACCAAAAGAAAGCTTTAAAGAGCGATGTGACCATAATTTTTGTATAGGATCCCAATTATTATTATGAATATAATAAATTAAAATGGTGGGGGGGGGGGGGGGGGGCCCGCAGCGGGGTGTGGTCGTTTGTGATTTACAAACAACACAGGGTTGCATGGATTATTTAGTAAGGGATGGTTTATTAAATTTATTAAACAATGGAGTGTATCAAGGTTATGGAATGAACCATCAATGCATTCAATAGTCATTTTGAAAGCATGGACTCTAAGATGTTTTGAGGCTAAAGATATTGAACAAAGAAGTAATTAGGTGAAGGAGAATTTGATACTTAATATTAAACATTGATTTAATATTTATTAATTGTTAAATACATATCAAAGAGGATTTTAATAACTCATGTGATTACATTATATTCACAAGATGTACATATAAGTATATCTTTCAATGACTCTTGGTTTTCATTTTCCAAGAGGTATCTTGGACTTTTTTGACCATTAGACTTTACTTCAGCTTTTCTCCTTCCATTCAAGTGAATGATCAAAATACACATAACTCCAAGGATTATGTTTCCAACATTTCACCTTTTATCCAAAAGGGTGTATGAGTCAAAGAAGAGAGATGAAATACAAAAATGAATCGAAGCCAATGGCTAGATGTGCTCTTTAAAATGGTGGTTTAAGGAAGACCATAAACTAAATGAGATAGTAGAACCCAGTGTTTTCTACCAATGGTTGTTTAAGGCTGACCACCCACTCTAGAACTAAACTTGAAGCAATTCCTCGAACAATTTTGAATCTGGCTAGAAGCTGAAGTCATATGTGGAGTAGAAGTTCTCCTTGATGATGGTTTACATATGATCGCAAGTTGATGAAGTCAGTAGTAGAAACTGAATTATTCTACTAGTGGTGGTATAAATTTTTGCACCATCCAATTCATGCTTATAGAACATGAATTTATCCCTGGCTACAACTATGACTCTTTTAATTTCTGATTATGCCACTAAGATCTTGTTCAAGCTATGGCTTAGGCTCGCTTTATATATCCTCGAAGCTATTATTTGAGCATCAATTCCCTCCCTCATTCGATACAAGGTGAGAATTTGAAGATATCTCCACTTTAAGACATGTCAATAATTGATATTGAATTATGAGGTATGTCCGATATATCTTCTTGACTGTTGAAAATAATTTATAATAAGTGATCCATCAAAGGTGAATCTTTCTCTTACATGAGTATTATGATTGGAACAATTGTCTGTATGATGAGTATGTTTTCCAAAATGCTCACAAGGGTGAATAACAAAACATTGATATTTTGTGTGGTTAACTCGATCGTAATGTTGGCATCTACAAATCTGATGTGGAAGTGGAGTAGGATGTGGAGTAGGTGAAGGTGATTATTGTAATTAAGCCTAGAACATTAAAACTAGAATGGTTTCGAGTAGTATGGAATATGAAATGTCACGTCCTTTTCATATCTAAGAATATTTTTGTTTTTCTTATTGCTAAGTTCTTCACAAGGTCTGATGAGGGTTTCAAAAGTGGAAGTTGAACCTTTTCCTCTTCATGTAAATATGCTCTTGAAACGGCCTCACTAATTTGATCAAGTGTTGGATGTTGATAAGAGCCTTTCTCTAACTCAAAAAGAGATTTTTTCTAAACAAGAAACCATTCAAAATTATGACTTCTATTGTATTTCATCTTATTGGAGCTGAGGTTCGAGATGCAGAAACTTAATCTTGTCCTGTGTAGCTTGCAAACATATTTGAATATTAGTGAGAGTGGTTTTGCTAATCTTGACTATACCATAAAAAACAATGGATATTATAGCGTTTAGTAAATCTAATAAATCGACAATTTTAGCCATTTTCTCGACAACCCATAAGCATGAAATGAAGGATGAAGGTTTTCTATTGTTGGGCGAATTAACTGTATTTTAATAAAACATATCAATTGCTCACACATACATTGTAAACCAAGGTATGTCTATTTATTTCAATATTGTCACACACAGTATATGGAAGCAATAACTGATCACTGATATTGATTAATACTCAATTATTGTTAAGCTTTCTTTTATAATAACATGGAAACTTTTTGTAACTCTTCACTTTTATAGAAATGGAAAACAATTCATCAAAAGCATCACTGTCAAACCCTTTCTTACATAAAAATAGCACTTTGCACACAGTGCTGGAAATGAAAACACTCTTGTGAAATAAAATGATACTCGTCTATTCTAGATCACTCTGGGAAGAAAAGGAAATAACACTCTTTGAAATCAATTGCATAAAACCATTTTATCACAACCACGCAATAAGAATCAACCCATTCATTAACTATATGACACATTGCAACAAATGTAACAACAACCAATTGACATTTTATTTCAAAAACAAATTTTAAATCTATAGCATTAATCAAAGAATAACAACACACAATTAGTAAGGATCGATCCAATAACTATGCTAACACACAAGTAATATATATTAGATATTTTGCAAGCTAAATTAATCATCAGCAAGGAAAATTCATCAACAAAAAATTTAACAATGATGAGTTGAAATTATAACAAGAACTTAGATATCATAGCCACAATTAATTTAAAATGAAACTAATGCGCTACCTCTACAATATAGCAATCCCTACTAAAGAGGAGGGCCCTTCCTCCTTAGGAGCGAGTTGTTAATTCATAGCTCACAATCTAGCACAACAAACCACAATTAAACTATAAACCCATAAATAATGCAGTAGCCTTGAGAAAATACAAGATGCACAATTCTCCAAAAATATGGTGCCATCCACCACAAGAGGAAGAGGTTTTCTATCTTATAGGTTTTCATTATGTCTAATATTGGTATCAAAATAAACCATGAAAATCCCTCAATTATTAGGCTATTCAAAGAGTATTTTTAACAAATTACAACAATTTATTAGAAATAAAGGTAATTCTATAACATTATCTCATTTTGGAGAGTGGCTAAAATAATATATCATAATTGTTATACTCGAGTTAGCTGAATTGTCACGAAAAGTCAAATCCTTGCTAGAACAACAGTCTTAGTTTATTTGGCTAAGTAGTAGCCTACATGTTAGCTCCAAAAATGGCATCAGGAAAATAAATTTTTCATCAACACAAAACAAAGTAGCAGCATCACAATAATAATGGTCCACGTAGTTTGGCTTGGTGTGATAGTGTTGAAATTTTTTGAAAGAGCAGTGTTTCATCATTTGGGAAAAAGTAAGTAGCAACATCCTAGGAAGTTGAGACATCCTATAAATACATGTCTTGTAATTTTGTTAGTAATGTTACCCAAAGACAATTAACCTCTTGCCAATATAAAAGTAAAACTGCATAAGTTAAGGTGACATGAAATAATAACATACTTCGATTAAAAGGATAATCAGTGGGATGAAAGGATGTAGTTGTAAGGGTGAAAGTGGTAAAAAAAAGTAAGGAAATTATGGTGAAAAATATGTAAATTCTTCTAAGACCCAACATCTCCCCCCAATTGAGGTAATGACATGTCCTCATGCAAACCCTCAATAAACCTTCAATGCTTATTGTGAATGCAACTCAATAAAATTGTAGGCTTTTGTTATATCCTTAGAGATATCCCTATATCCCTCAAAATAAATCAAATCCAAGCATCAAGTCTTTGCCTCTATAGGTTTCAACTAAAATTATTGTCGATACTTGAGTGTTGGAAGCCAAATCGAAGGAAGTCTAAAATTCGACCCAAACCAATTGAGCCCACAACATCTGATACAATTAACACACACAAGTATTCTTGAAAGCACATGTAGAAAGTTGGGCTAACAATATGGGTCTTCATCTTCTTTCTTTTTTCACATGCTTCCCATCTTACATTATGTGATTACCTATGTGCATGTACTAGAAGGCCAACTTAGTGTGCATTAACTCTCTCATGAAGAATACTCTTTACATGTAATTCATTCATTCTTTGAAGCAATCCAAATTCATTCCTTCTCTTTAGTCTCAAGCATCCAATTATTGTTTCTTCTTTGTAACTAGATTTTTGTGTGTAGATTATCCAACAATTTATATGGTATTAGAGAAAAACAGAAAATCATAAGAAGAAGCACATATTTTTATTTGCATTAGACAAAGAATTGTAGCACTTGTATAGAATATATAAGCCCCCATCAGTGATCATAACATCATTCATTTATTTTGAATTATCATTAAATTTTCAAATATATTAGTTATAATGAAACAATCTTACCTAAACACTTTGATACCTAATACACTTCATGCATATATGATATCTTCTACACATATGCACCTTCTGTATAAGCACATATATAGAAGTTGTGTATATACAAAAAATATGCAAATATATGGAAGATATGCATATATGAAGTATGCACAACTTTCATATATGCACATATATGGAAGTTGTGCATATACGATAGATGCGCATATATGGTTCAAGATATGTGCATATACGGAAGCTGTGCATATATAGAATTCACATAGCTTATATACATGTGCATCTTTCGTATTGCATATCTTCTGTATATGTGCATATCTTCTATATATGTGCAAATTTCATATATGTGCATATATGGAAGTTGCGCATATAAGAAATATATGTGCACATATGGAAGTTGCACATGTATGGAGGCTGCATATATATAGAGGCTGTGTATATACATAGGCTGAATTTGTGCACAACTTTTGTATATGTGCATATATGTAAGTTTCACATATACGATAGATGCACATATATTGAAGTTACGCATATATGGAATTTGCGCATATCTTCCATATATGCACAACTTCCGTATATGTGCATATCTTCCATATATGCACAACTTGTGTATATGCATATATCTTTTATATATGTGAAAATTATGTATCCACGCATATCTTCCATATATGCACATATACAAAAGCCATGCATATATAGAAGTTGTGTACAACTTCCGTAATATGCATATATGACAGTCTCTAGATATGCACAACTTATGTCTATGGACATATCTTCTATATATGTGCAACTTTTGAATATGAACATATCCTCCGATATGTGTAAATTTTGTATATGCACATATCTTTTGTATATGTGCATATCTTCTATATATGTGCAATTTCCAGATATGTACATATGTAGAAGATATGCATATATACAAAAGAAGCATATATACGAAATATATGCACATATACAGAAGTTGTGCATATATGGAAGTGTTGACGGTATTGGACCTGCCAACATTAAGGGGATCTCCCAGATATGAAGTCTGAATTAGACCTCACACCTTTTGGTATAGGAATCCCATATGGAACTACGGACCAGTTGTCGATGCAATGAATGCTAATGATATGCCTTGGATGGAAATACACATGGAGTGATGTATGGTGACTATGGTGAGAGAAAGTGTGTGGCCCTGCAGAAAGTCAAGTGCAATACATGAAGGTTCCAAAACACAAATGGAAAATAAGTGAGCCGCTTAAAAGCCCATAATAGTATGCAGCTTAAAAGGAACACACAAGCATAAATGACATCACAAGATAATATGCTAAATATTTCACAATTTAACAGTGATGAAATAATACAACAACACACATTCAACAAGATTGGTACCAATGCAAACGAAATAGTTCATAAGCATAAGCATAAGTTAAATCACATACATTGCAAACTATAACAAGAATAATCCTACTATATTCACAACATATGCATGAAAGCGTGCCAGATTTGAGCTTTTATTAAAAGTGAAAGTTCCAATCATACATACACCATTGATGAAACACTAGTGCGAATAGTGGAACATGAAGTCAACATCAGTTGCTCCTCCAAAGAAATATACTCCATCTATGCTATGGTGAAGCCAAGGCTTTCACAAAACTCCCAAGCTCCTTTCTATGCCTAAGTCTAGCCAAAAGCTTGGCTACCAAAATCCTTTTGCATGAGTTATGAGGACATATTTATAACAAAAGGGGGTGAATCCTCACATTCCCCTTTGTGACACTTAGACTTCCCTCATGACTCTTAAACTTATTTACAAATGACTATTCAATTAAATTACATCATGACTCTTCACATTCCACAATGGACATTTGGAATTTCGCTTACAAATTATTTACAAAATAATATTACAGTTTACACTTATACCCATATAACACAAAATAGGGTAGTGACAACTTGACAACCTAACAAGACCAAAAACTATGATGCTTGATTTTGGGGAAACTCTAGCTCAGCAACTTCCACTTGATGTCTCTCGGTCACATATCGGTGCCAAGCTTGGTACTGTGTGATGACATCCCAAAACTTTGTGATGGTGTCTAGCTAGAAGCAGACTCTAGCCTCCATGGAATCCGAGTACAATGATTTGGAACCGGGTTGAACTTCCTTTTGGAGAAGGAGCAACATTGTTATAACTTGGACAGGGCCATCGATGTAGTTCTTCCTGTTTTATCTGTTCAACTCCAAATGTTCCTTAGTGGAAATATGTTTAAGCTACTCCAAGTATTCTTTGATCTCCTTCCTAACTTGGTTTTTAGGTTTGGCTTTGTTGAAAAAGCCAACTAATTGGATCCTCTGTGTGTTCACCAAGAAATCCAAAATGTTGTATAATTGTACAAACGTCGCATGAATGCTACCAATGAATGAGGTGATTTTCTTGTTGTTCTTGATCAACATTCAAACTCTTTCTGTCTCTAGCTCTGCCTGTTGCTTCATTTTATTTCCCAAGTTAAGCAGTGCCCCTTTGTATCACATCAACCATTCATGAATGACAATGTTGGAAGTTTGTACATTCCTGAGAGTTTTGACAAATTATTTGCATTGTTTTTGTAAGCCATGCAAGTGGGAAAATGCCTTATGTACATTAACAAGCTCCTTATAGAGGTTTTGCATGGTCTCTCCAAGTGTCGATACGTCACCAACTATCGTTGCTCTCATCTCCTCCAAATAAACCTGTTCGGAAGCTATGTCCTGAGTTGTTGCAATGAGCTTTTCTATCTCTTATCTGACGACCTGTAAGTTCTATTCCAATTGCTTATTATTTGCCATCAAATACTGAGTGTTTTACCTTGTTGCACCTACAAAGACCAAGTTGGCTTCGACAATGGAATTGGGATTCTTCCTGGTGTCTGCCACTATCACCCTTTCTCTAATGAAAGCAAGCGATGCGAGGTCATCTAGAAAATGATTCTTGCATGCTTGTAAAATCTTCCTTTGTAGTTCAACATATGAAATATTGTACGTGACTATGACTTGATCGTGATAAAGAGGAGTAAATTCCTCTTCTTCGCTCGGATCTAAATCTGATGTTGGAGATGGTGGAGACTTAACAGTGACCTGTTGTGCACTTGAAATTAGGTCAACATCTTGATTCTATGGCTCTGGTTCCTCCTTCATGTCTACAATCTCAATCAATTCCTCAATCTCCTGAGAAAGCTCTTGGTCTTGCACCTGTTCGCTCTCCTCCTCTACTGCTATCCAGTTCTATTCTTTCTCTTCAGATTGTTTTTGTGTTGTTTCTTCTACTATTGTGCCTCACCTTTCCTCTTCTTCCTGCTTCTACTTCTCTTCTTTTTCTTGCTTCTACTTTTCTACCTCCAACCTCCTCCGCTTCTCTTCTCTCTACATCCTATGTTTTCTCTTATCCTCTACTACTAAAGCCACTTTCATAATAGCTAGATCTAATTTCATCTTGTGGCTTCTTTCTCCCCCTCGATTTGAAGCAACCTTTCTCTTTCCTTATCTTGCGCAAGGTTTCTCCCTTCTGCTGGCACTGCTTCCAGAGTTTCTTCCTTCTGTAGAGTCTTCTGTAAGGTTGCTACTAAACTAACCAGCATGGGGGATTTAGAGGCATTATAACAATTTCTCCATGGATCCTCATTCAACCATTAAAATGTCCCGCAGAGCCACTAATAATGTATTCTTGTAAATGGTTCTTGCAAATACCATGGGGATGATATGGATTAAAGTCTC
>APFE031456582.1:0-31535 GCA_000404065.3 Pinus taeda
AGGGTTTTTTTTTTTTTTTTAGTCATTGAAGCTTTGGGGTGCGTGCTTACTTGAAAAAACTCTTCTTTGCCTACAAAACAAAAAACACAAAACCCAACATGGACATACAAAAAAAAACGAACCTTACGGCTTGAAGTTATCTTTAGCCAGAAACTAAAGGTTTTCCTTGATGTTTTTGATTTTCCGAGATCACACTAAGGTGTGGCGGAAAATAACTATGCATGAAAAAAATCCTTCTTTTTTGTTTTTGATTTGCCTAGATTGCACAGAGTCGTGGGGCAAAGAATATACGCAAAAATGAAAGGTATAGATTCGGTAATAAAAAAACAAGGAGCTAAATAAACCAAAATAAACAGAGAGAAAATAAATAAAAACTGCAAATAAACACTATATACCTCCAGATCTTAAAAATGACATAGCTAGGGCTACCGGAAACCTTTTCACGTGAAACAAAAGGGGTTCCTCACTGGAACAGATGCTCCTAACACAATAGAGCAGTCCTCTTGTCCCGAAAGCAGTCATAAACAATAGATCTAGGAAATGGCAATCGGATGTAGTTCTACCGGCTTCAGATTTGGATCACCAACAGATGCGACCTTCAACTTGGCTTTGATACCATGTAGGAATTTACAGGGTAAGTTCCCCAAACAGAGCACCAAAGGACACCGCTCATAAACAAATCACAGATCAATACACCAATATTGTTGACGTGGTTAAAACCCTCAAAGAGGGAAACAGTCCACGCCCTGAGCCAAGACGACCACTACAGGCAATTTATTAATAAAAGAATGAAAATTTACATAAGCTTGTCTAATGAACAGTTACCCTACAAATGACCCTCCATGCTCTTTAAATAGAGATCATGGACCAATCGAGTGTTAAGACACGGATCAAGTGTTGGTAATACCGAGGAGACAATGAACCGTCGGATCACTACATATCGTGACCGTCGGATTGTAAGTTACAAAAGTACATAGTAAAGAAACACACTTTACCTAACTCTACACTAGACCAAGTTATACTTAACTATTTCCTATGTGTCGGAATATCCTAACAGAAAAGTGGAATGGTCGCTGGGAGAAGAAACATATTTGATAACCAACTTACAAAGACCTTAACCTCTAATTATTTGTGAAGTTTTAATTTTCAGGTCAAATTCTTGTAAGGCTATCATCTAATGAGCTCTTTTTTTCCCGGAGTTCCTTTTGAATCAAAATATTTCCAACTATTGGGCATGGGACTATAACTTTTGTCTTAGATTTAAGCAGATAGAAACAAAAATGTTTCACTGCTTTGTACACAACAAATGCTTGTTTGTCCACTAGTGCATAGTTTAACTTTTCTCCCTAAAAAGTGAAGCTCATGAAAGCAACATGGATTTCAACGTTAGGATAATATTTTTGCATGAGCACGATGGCATAGGCAGAGTTTGAGGCAAAAGTATATAAATGAAACTCTTTGGAAGAATCAGGACTGATTAATGTAGGAGCCTTCGCAATAGCTTGTTTAATAATGTTGAAAGCTTGTTTTTGTGATTCTCCCCATTTAAAAATAATAGTTTTCTTCACTAAATCCTGAAGAGGTTTTACGATTTCAAAAAATCTAGGAATGAATCTCCTAACAAAATTAATCTTTCCCATGAAAGATTGCATGGCCTTTTTGGAGTTTGGTGGGGTTAAAGCATTGATTGCATGCATTCTATCAGGATCAATTTTAATTCCATCTTTAGAGATAATACATCCTAGTAATCTTCCTTCAGTAACTACAAAAATAGATTTTTTAGGATTAAGGGAGATTCCAAACTTTCTACACCTTTCAAACACATTTTTTAAGTGCAACAAATGGTCAAAACTATTTTTTCAGAAAGCAGTAACATCATATAAATATATAACTGCAGATTCATTGATCAGATCGCTAAAAGCTATATTCATGGCACTCTGGAAATTTTCCCCTATGTTTATCAATCCGAAGCGCATTTTCCTATAGAAAAAGGTACCCCGAGGAGTCCAGAATGTGGCCTTTAATTGGTAAGCAGATGCTACCACAATCTGATTATAGCCCGACAAGCCATCTAAGAAGGATAACATCTTAAAACCTAAGACACACTGGAGAATTTTCTCCATGGGTGGTATTGTAGCCAAACCTTGCTTGTGAGAACTGATATAAAGGATTGAGGAAATGATCACATTTGTTAATATGATAAGCTTTCATCAGTAACCAAGCAGAGAGAGATGGAAGTTTGTTTCATATCTTTAACTATGAGTAGAACCGTGAAGAAGGTCATTTACCATATGATACACCTAAAAAAATCACCTTTATGATACTTTCTTGCAAAAAATGAGAATATGAGAAATTCATTCTAGCTATGGAAGTCGACACACACCAACGTTGTGTGAAAAAATTCAGCTGAGATTTTTGTGGGTGTACCATGTTGATCATGTTGTAGTTTACTATGTCTCGACGGGATGTTCAATTTTTGGACAAAATTGGCCTTTTACAACCAATTTAGTGCCTTCTAGTTTGAAGAGTTATTTTTATAAAAATATTAGGCTCGGCACCCAATCCCTAAGTTAATATGTTCCATACTCACCAAGGCAACACCCAGACAAAGCATCGAAGGAGGAGCCCACAAGGTATTTGTATGACAAGTCGAGTGGTTGTAAGAGTGTTAATTCATATAAACATTGGTGAATCGTGATGTGCTTAACTCAAATAATGTGGGATATATCTCTATTTTCCCATTACTAAAGGGGTAAAATTTTGGTTTGTGGTTTTTCCATGGAAATTGTGATATGAAAGGTTCTTTATCTTTCATTATTAGATGTGTAAATGTGTTAATGAGGCTATATATTGGAGATTATTGCACACATCTTTTCTTTCTTGCCACAAGGACACAACTTATCACTTGCATTATTGAGTTTAAGTGGCATAAAATCCATTTTTGGTCAACTAGTGAGACAAGTATGCTGGACAAGTCAGCGTTGATACTATGGCAGTTCATCAAAGTTTGTTTCCCCACAGAACGTTGGTTCTCATATTGAAAATTCAGATTCCAATTAAAATGGCCCGCCTTTTTCAAGTTTGATAAATAAGACCGTCAATGCCTAATCTGGTAAATAATGTGTTAAATCTTGTTGAGTTTATTCACTTGTTCACTTTTGAGCTAACAAATTATGGAGGAACGTCATCATCCCAGACTCAACTAGCGCCATTACATTTTGGTTATCAAGGCCAAACTTCATAGAAGGGTGAGCGAGCATCTATCAAGAAGAATTGTATGGTAGAGAGCGCTCCCATTCATTTAAACATGGACTATCTTCTGGAATGAGCGTGGCACTTTTATGAGGAAGAAAAGCCACTATGATTGATGTGCTTTGATATAGAATCAACATGCTCAAAAGAAGCAATCCTTAGAGTAAGTGAAGAATCCCTTCTTCACAGTCAAGTTGTGCTTACAATGCACCCTTCGATTTTTGGAATGGTAGCAATGATGACTGTCATTCCACGACTTTTTGTCTTGCTTACATTAAAATTTGTAATATAATAATATCATCATCGGCTCGTATACAACATCATATACAACTTGTCAATTTAAGCAACATCAATGTGGCATCGTCTTAAGAAAAGCCAAAGTTGCGTTAGAGAGAATTAGAGGCACAACAAAAATCTACGTAGGATTCAATGAACCGATGGGAGCTAGTTGATTGGCAAAACTAGTAAAATACCCTTTCATAATGTTATCAAGAGAAAATGGCAGTCCTCTTCTAGGTAGCACACTGCCACGTTGTTATTAAGGGTGGGTTTCAACTCTTAGTGGAGGTACCGAGTATTAGCAAGATTTTAGAAATAAATGTTCATTCTTCGATTGCTCCCACGACTTCATTAGTTTTGCATGTTAAAGAAGCTTCATCCTCTGAGTCTCAAACAAATTTTCTAGCCATGGAAATTGATTCTATCCAGAACACCGGGCGCTCTTTTATTAACTTGTACAAATAATGCTTTGAATATCAAGGTCGACGATCAGTAGCGTTCAGTGTTCCATATCGATGGCTCATGATGACAGTGCCCCAAATCAATGATGCCCCGGGAAGACAAAGTGCATGGAAGATAGCATTAAAGGTGGTCCCAGACGCAAATTCGACAAACTACTCATCGAACAAATCAACGGTTGGTCCCTCACATCACCACTTGTACTTAGAAAAAACCAATATAAGTGATCCCGTAAGTAGTTTGTGATTTTCAAGAAACCATGTCTGGTTATGTTGACTTATGGGTGGAGACAACCACTCGCTCACACCCACCTTGTTTCTAACAACACGTGATTTATAAGATTGTATCGTAAAATTTCAAAGGGATCGGGGTTCTATTTTCAAAAGTTATATATATATATATATATATATATTATATATATATAATCTTTTGTAATTTGATTATTTCATAACTTTAAAAAGAGAAAGGAAAAGGAAAAAAGGAAAAATAGAAACAATTTTTATAATCATATCAAGAATCAGTTTTGGAAATGGAATGAGCCAGTGAGGCTAGGAAAGGGAATAAAAATGATAAATTAGTAATTGTTAAGGGTTCAAAGTCCAGTGTTCTTGGTTGGCATTGTAATCAGAAATTCTCTCTAAAACCAAAGAATACACAACAGTTTTGATTCTAACTTTGAGATTAATTGTAGACATTGTTTTTCTTCTTGTGTTCAACCTTCATTTGTGTTTTTCCTTCTCTTTGATGGTGTAAGATGCATCATTTTTTCATGAATTTACTTAATTGTACTCATGAAAGTTCATCTTGAAACCCTTAATGAAGCGCTCCACATCCAAGAACTCCATTCACAGTTTCTCAGTCTTCCATTATTCTTTTTGCGATAGTTTAAATTCATATTCTTAAGTGCCTAATTTAAACTTTGTACTCTATTTTTCTTCAAAACACTCCTTTCATACAAAGACCCTGCAACCCTCAAAGTTACTCTTCCCATTCTGTTTTGGAAGCTGGGGTTTCAAAATTATAAGATTTGTTGCAAGCCCTCATGGCCTTTCCTTCCGACCACTAATTTTAATAGTTTTTCATCAATCTTGAGATGTCCCGGACATTGGTTCCCTTGCAGCTAGGAACTATCTCCGAGGAAACAACAATGGAGAAACAAAGATATTTTTCCCTAGGTAATGATATCTACTTCGTGAGGGAGAACAAGCTTTAGATATCAAAGATTAGTTGTTAATCATTCATCTGGCAACTCCACTAGAAAATATTTTACTGAAAAGAAATTTTTTGTTGATATAAAATGAAGAAGTTGTAGGGAAAGACCAGGTATAAGTTGCTGAAATTTTTTAAATATTTCTTGTTCTTTGTTATTAGTTGCATCGTGTATTTTCCCGTACATGCCAAGAGGGTTATTTCCTGTCTCGTATACTTTCATTGATCCAAACCCTCAGTAATGTATTTTTCCTTGAAACAAGAAGATTTATCATCTACTTGTGTGGTAAATATTGATCTTGTTCCTTCTTCCAAAACAATGAAAAAACTCATGTTTTCATTCAATCCCAACTCAAAATCCTCAATCTTGTCAACTTGAACATGAAAATGTTGGTTCACCAATTCCTTTTACATTCACCGTTATCTCTTCTAAACAACCCTCTGACATCCAATCCAAAATTCGAGAAATTTTGAAGCCCCTTAAGTTGCCACCTATTATTCATGATTACCCTTCGATTTGTTTTAAATATCTGTCTCATTTCAGTGGAGAAGGATGTAATATAACTGAGCAACATGTGTTGGCTTTTGAATACTTTCTGGACAAGTTTGAAAATTTTCATGAAGAGGTGGTATTGAGGTTGTTTTCTCATTCATTAAAGGGAGATGTTTAGCAGTGGTTTCAATTTGTAAAGCTAAATACAATAAGTTCATGGTAAGGATTTCAAAATATTCTCCTAAGGTACTAGGGTGAACACAAATCTCATGAGCAATATCTTTATGAATTGTATGCAATGCATAGGAGAAGCAATGAAACAGTAAGCGAATTCAATTGGAGGTTTCAGAAGTTCTACTTTAGTATGCCCAAAGAAATTTTCCCTCCTGAAGTTTGTGCCATGGTATATTATTTAACAACTCTTCATCCTGATATAATATCTCATCTCAGGGAGAGGGAATCCAAAACTCTAGAGCAAATGTTCATTGATGCTCAAGAAATCGAGGATAACCTTTGGGCCTGTGGGAAGTTTCCAGATCAGAATTTGTAAGCAAATCTGGAAATAATTTAGCAAGGGAAGGAATCTAAAGAGTGATCATTAGATTTGAATCTAAATTCTTCTTCTAATTCTACAATTTGCATATCAGATTTTTCTGCAATAGATGACTTTCCTTTTCGTGAGATAATGAATGGTTTTGACATGGTGTTACTTGAAGAAAATATTGTTGAAATTGGAGATGTAGACTCACATCATAAAGAGCAATTCATTGACAATAGTGAAAATTTCCTAGTTCCTAGCAAAAATTTGTCACATCGACAATTTTTTTAACAAGAACACATGTCACTTTCTCCAAATTTTTATATTCAGATTAATTGTGCTTATGTGGAAGTGTGTGACAAATTGAACAAGGAATTTTGCAAACATATTTCGGAAGCAAAAGCATTTTTATCTTACTGTGCAAAGAAATAAGTGGCTATAAATCCCAAGGTTGAAGAGTTAAGAAGTTATTGTGACTACCCTGTACCAAAAGACTTATGTCAGCAAATTGTTCAAGAAAGGGAGGCAACTAAAAAAATTTCTCATCAATTTTATGATCCAATAGCTTACTATATGGCATTTTTCTTTGGTTAGCAATAAGTATCAATTATGGGGTATGTATCAAATTTTTTGTCTAAGGATTTCATGTGGTGCATGTGTGTTTTTATTTTCAGTTTTTAGAAGCACAAAGGCATTAGATCCAACACTCAAATGATGGCCTAGTTTCACTGGAAGGCTGACCTCACCTGAAAGAATTCAACCATGTATATAGATAGGAGTTGTACATAAATAAGCTGAGATGCTGAGTACTTAATTTTCAATAGTTTTGTTTCAGATTGCAGAAGGAAGAATAAGGGTTCTAGACAATAGAGATTTCAGAAGTTTTGAGCTAATTGGGATCGATTTCAGTTGTCGGTCTGACTCCATGCGCAACCAAGGTCACTGGTCTACGTTTCTCAACACTTTGAAAGCCAAAGCACTCACCCCAGTTGGAGCTAATATGTTGTAACCAAACCTTGCCTAGGAAAACTGATATGAAGGATTGAGAAAATGATCACATTTGTTAATATAAGAAGTTTTCATTAGTAATCAAGCAGAGAGAGATGGAAGTTTGTTTTTGATCTTTATCTACGAGCATAACCATGTAGAAGTTCATTTACCATATGATACACCTGAAAAATTCACCTTTATAATACTTTCTAGCAAAAATGAAAATATGAGAAATTCATTCTAGCTGTGGAAGTAGACACACACCAATAGTTGTGTGACAAAACTAAGTTGAGATTTATGTGGGTGTACCATGTTGATCATGTGGCAGGTTACTATGTCCCAACAAAGTGTTCAATTTTTAGAAAAAAACGGCCTTTTACACCCAACTTAGTGCCTTTTGGTTTGAAGAGTTATTTCTATAAAAATATTGAGCTCAACGCTGAATCCTTAAGTTAATATTCTCAGATTAAAATCCAATATCGAACTCCACTAATATCCAACATCCCTACTCCACCAAGGTAGCACTAAGGACGAGCCGACATGGTATTTACACGCCAAGTCAAGTGGTTGTAAGAGTGTTAATTAATATAAATATTGATGATGTGTTTTAACTCAAAGAATGAGGGAAATATCCCCATTTTCCATTGCTAAAGGGGTAAAATATAAACATTGGTGATGTGTTTAACTCAAAGAATGGGGGATATATCCCCATTTTCCCATTGCTAAAGGGGTAAAATTGTGGTTTGTGGAATTTGCATGGAAATTGCCACTGTTTATCTTCTTTTGTTGTTTGATATGTGAATGCGATAATGAGACTATATATTGGAGATTAATGCACGCATCTTTTCTTTCTTGCCACAAGGCCACAACTTATCACTTGTATTATTGAGTTTGAGTGGCATAAAATCCCTTATTAGTTGACTAGTGATTCAAATATGCTCGACAAGTCAACATTGATATTCCGACAGTTCATCAAAGGTCATTTCGCCACAAACGTTGGTTCTCATATTGAAAATTGAAATTCTAATTAAAATGTCCCTCCTTTTTCAATTTTGATAAAGAAGACCATTATTTCCTAATGTGGTTAATAAAGTGTTAAATCTTGTTGAGTTTATTCACTTGTTCATTTTTGAGCTAACAAATTCTGGAGGAACGCCATCGCCCAAACTCAACTAGCACCATTGCATTTTGGCTATCAAGAAGAATTGTATAGTAGAGAGCCCTCCCATTTGTTTAAACACGGACTATCTTCTGTAATGAGCCTGGCACTTTTATGAGGAAGCAAGGCCGCTACGATTGACGTGCTCTGATACAGAATCATCATGCTTAAAAGAAGAAGTTCTTAGCGTAAGGAAAGAGTCCTTACAATGTGTCCTTCAATTTTTCGAATGGTGGAAATGATGACTCGTAATAGAAATCATTCCGTTGCTTTTTGTCCTGCAATAGCATAGACAACTTGTCGATTTAAGCAACATCAACGTGTCACCATCTTTAACAAAGCGAGAGTCACGTTAGAGAGAATCAGAGGCACAACAAAAATCTACGTAAGATTCAATGAACTGATGGGAGCCAGTTGATTGGAAAAACTGGTAAAATACCCTTTCGTAATGTTATCAAGAGAAAATGCCAGTCCTCTTGTTATTATGGAATGGTTCCATCTCTCAACGGAGGTACCAAGGAGTATTATCCAGGTTCTAGAAATAAATTTTCAGCCTTCGATTGCTCCCACACTTCATTAGTTTTGCATGCTAAAAAAGCTTCATCCTTTGAGTGTCAGACAACTTTTCCAGCCACAACAAATTATTTTATCCAGAACATGGGCGTTCTTTTATTAACTCGTACAGATAATGCTTTGAATATCAAGGTCAATGATCGGTAGCGTTCAGTGTTCCAGATCGATGGTTCATGATGACGGTGCCCCAAATCAACAATGTCCCGGGAAGACAAAGTGCATGGAAGATAGCATTAAAGGTGGTCCAGGAAGCGGATTCCACAAACTACTCATCGAACAAATCAACAGTCAGATTTCTCCCAACATCACCACTTGTACTTTCCATAAACCAATAGAAGTGATCCTGTAAGCAGTTAGTGGTTTTCAAGAAACCATGTCTGGTTATGTCGACTTGTGGGTGGAGACAACCACTGGTCCTGCGCCCATCTTGTTTTTAACAACACGTTATTTATAAGATTATATTGTAAAATTTAAAGGGGTCTCGGGTTGTATTTTCAAAAGTTTTTATTTAATAATATATATATATATATATATATAATATTAAAATACCTTTTAATAAAAATTTTATTATTTCAGAACTTGTAAAAAAAATTGAAAAAAGGTAGAAACAATTTTTATAACCATATCAAGAATCGGTTTTGGAAATATATTGAGACAGATAGGCCGGAAGGGGAATAAAAATGAGAAATTAGCCAACGGATGGGGAAAATGAAAAATTAGCAATTGTAAAGGGTTTAAAGTCTAGTTTTCATGTCTAGAATTGTAATAAGAAATTCTTTTTGAAACCAAAGAATACACAACAATTTTGATTCTAGATTTGACGTTAGTTGTGGAAATTGTTTTTCTTTTTGTGTTTTTCATTATCTTGAATAGGGTAATATGTAGTTGGTGTTTCAGTTTAATTTATCATGAATTTACTTAATTGTACTCATGATAGTTAATCTTGAAACCCTTAATGAAGCCCTCCACATCAAGGAACTTCATTCACAATTTCTCAATCTTCCATTATTCTTTCTGCAGTAGTTTAAATTCATATTCTTAAGTGCCTAATTTAAACTTTGTTTTTTATTTTTCTTTAAACCACTCCTTTGATACAAAGACCTTACAACCCTCAGAGTTTCTCTAACCATTCTATTTTAGAAGTTTGGGTTTCAGAATTAGAAGCTTTGTTTCAAGTCGCCATGGCTTGTCCTTCCAACCACTAATTTTAATCATTTTTCATTAATCTTGAGATGCCTAGGCATTGGTTCCCTTGTAACTAGGAACTGTCTCTGGGGAAACAACATCAAATTGACATCGTTGCACGGAACAGAGAAACAAAAGTATTTTTCCTTGGGTAATGAGATCTACTTCTTGAGGGAGAACAAGATTTAGATATCAAAGCTTGTATGTTAATCATTCATTTGGTAACTCTGCTGGAAAATATTTTACTGAAAAGAAAAAAAATTGTTGATATAAAATGAAGAAGCTACAAGGAAAGACCAGGTATTAGATGTTGGAATTTTTTAAAGTATTCTTGTTCTT
The DNA here is from genome assembly GCA_000404065.3 of Pinus taeda. Classification (NCBI taxonomy): domain Eukaryota; kingdom Viridiplantae; phylum Streptophyta; class Pinopsida; order Pinales; family Pinaceae; genus Pinus; species Pinus taeda. The sequence goes on from APFE031456582.1 coordinate 10,477, forward strand.
TGTTATCAGTTCTATCATCTATTTTCCCATGCATGCCAAGAGGATTATTTCTTGTCTTGTATACTCTTACTGGTCCAAACCCTTAACAATGTATTTTTCCTTAAAACAAGAAGATGTATCTTCTTCTTGTGTGGTAAATCTTGATCTTGTTCTTTCTTACGAACCAAAAGAAAAAAAATCATGTTTGTGTTACAATCCTTCAAAATCCCCAAGCTTGTCAATTTGAATATGAAAATGTTGGTTCACCATCTCCTTTGACATTCACTGTTATCTCTTCTAAACAACCCTATGACATCCAATCCAAAATTCAAGAAATTTTCAAGCCCCTTAAGTTGCTACTTATTCTTCTTGATTACCCTTCGAGATGTTTTAAAATATTCTTTGAGGAGGGAGATTAAAGAGTCCCACTAATGTTTGAGATCTTGAGGTAAATCAGGTGTCTCCCATTCTTTCCATGAGTTGTCATATTGATCCCATTGTGATATTGAAACCAATATACATAACCCTTTTGAATTCATCCACCTCCTCATCCTTTGAACTTTTGGGTGGGTGGATAAAGGAGGCTTTCCCATTATACTATCGTTCCATATATTTATTTCTCGACCATCACCTGAAAGTCTTGATGTATTATCCTTGATGCGAGGTAGGACCTTTTTTATAAGTTTCCACAATTGGGTGCAGGGCCTAATTGGTGTTTTCCTTGAAAGAAAGGAGAAACGAGAGTAATTCAGATATTTGGATTCCATCACACGCTTCCATTAGAAGTTGTCTCCAGTGATGAATCTCTAATCTATTTTTGCTCCTAAGGCCAACTTCATCATTCCCAGAAGTCTAATTGAGAGTCCTCCTTTCTCGTAGGGAGATGTAACTTGTTCCTATTTTATGAGACTGAATTTTTTTGTCTCTGATTTACCTCCTTGCCAAAGGAAGCTTCTTATGATTAATTCAATTTGCTTGTGTACACTTGTCGGGGCTAGAATTGTTGAAAATTGGTAGAGGGGAAGAGCTCTCAAGATTGACTTGGTTAGTGTCAATCTACAAGCTAGATTAAGCCAGATCATTCCCCAAGTTTGTATTTTCTTTTTCATTTTCTCTATATATCTTTTCCACAGTTCTGCTCTTAGATTTTCTTTTGACACTAGTAATCCCAAATATAGGAAATGGTTCCACTGTGCTTGGAGGGGGATCTCATGGATTTGCGAAATTCTTTGGATGGTGCATTCCATACATATATTCTGCTCTTTTTGTTATTGAGTAAACATCTTGATCCTTCCATAAACCTTCAAGCACTTTTTTGAAACTTCGTGCCACTATACAAGAAGATCCTCCCATTAGAAGAGTGTCATCTGCGAAGAGGGAGTAGTTTATACTTTTAGTTCCAGAGCTTACTGAGAGGCTTGTTAGGGTACAGTTTCTTTTGCAATTCTCAAGGTTTCTGCTCAACGAATTTTCCATTAATATATAGAGGAAGGGAGACAGCAAGCAATCTTGTCTCAATCCCCGAGAGCTTTGAAAATACTCACACGACCTTCCATTGATGAGAGGGGCTATCCACGGACCGACAATACATGCATTTAAAATTTTTATAAGCTCAATAGAGAAGCCAAATTTATTAAGAACAGCTGATAAGAAAGACATATTGACTCTGTCGAAATCATTTTCCATGTCAAGTTTTAGAATGAAGCCCTGCTCGTTTCTTTCTAAACTTGAGTGCAGTGCCTCTTGAATAATCATGATGTTATCCATAGTCTGTCTGTTAGGAACAAAACCACCTTGGTTTTCTGAGATTAAGTTGGTTAGGAGAGGTTTTATACGGTTGGCTAAGATTTTGGTGATGATTTTATATGATGAATTGCATAAAGAGATAGGCCGAAAGAAATTCAAAGTTGAGGATCTTACTTCCTTTGGGATGAGGGCTAGGAAGGTCGAGTTTGTGTAACCTCCCAGCTTCTTTTTCCGGAAGACATTTCTGATCATTCTTATTAGATCTTTTTTTATGATGGCCCAATAGAAGCGGTAGATAGCTATTTAAAAAACGTTTGGTCCTGCTGCTTTATCGGGCTAGAGGCTTCACACAACTTCTTGAACCTCACTTTCTTCAACCTCTTTCAAGAGTTTTGAGTTTGTTTCTTCATTTATCCTCTTAGGAATGTGCTTTATGAAGCTCTCGAAATCTGGATTTACTAGCTCAATTGTTAATAGATTTTTGAAGTGGTTGTATGCTTCTTTTTTAAGTGCCTCTTGCCTGATCTCGTTCACCTTTTATTGTGTCAATATGATCTATGATTATTCTCATATTTGTTGTGTTATGGAAGAATAGGTGTTTTTCTCCCTGACCTGAATCCAAAGATTTATGGATTTGAGTCTCCATTCTTCTTCCTCTTTCTTGTTGTTTCTATAGATTTCCTAGTTGATGCAGGAGCATCCAACTAAATAGTCATAGCTGGATGGGATATAATTTGTTGTTGGAGAGAAATGAGTTTTGCTTAAGTTTTTATTTGAAAAGTTAAATTAATTTACCAGTCAAATTAGTTAAAGTAGGTAAAAAAAAAAAAACTAGTTTTTACCAATCATTTGTTAACTAAATGGTAGTTTCTCAACCACCTGGGAATTGTCTGGGAAGGTATAAACCAACCCAAATCCACCCAAGGGGAGGCTCTGCCATTCTTGGAAAGAAATAGGAATGTCTGTGTCTGTGAAGAAATTAGACATTGGAGTTTTCTTTTAATAAATGAGTTCTAAGATGTTGTATCAATTTGTTGTTCAAAATGTGTTGTAAGTTGTTGTAACCATTTTCAGGAAAAAGAAAGCAGTAACTTAAATTTCCAAAACCCTAGGTTCGTACAGGTGGTAATTGAAGTGAGGAAATTTCAAGACGGTGCATCAAATCATAAATTGTAGGTAATCATCTGTGTAATTTAAATAAGCATTTGTAAGCAGCATTATCAAAATTCCTCATTCATTTTCCAGCATTTTGTTTACAAAACGAGTATCCACAGTCCACATATAAATTACAAAACCAACATAGAAATATTTGACAAGCATGAAAACAACCCAGTCAGGGTTTTGACCAAACAACTGAGAATACACCAAGGAACAACATCGGTGCTATATATAGTTGACCAAGGGTTATACACATAACCCACTAGGGTTTTATTTACAAAGCATAAAAAATGAGCAAGGGAATAAAGGGAAAGGCCCTACCCTGTTACACTGGGAAAACCAGGGTCGAGGTGATGTTGAGAAGCCCCACCAGAAGCATCATGCCTGCAAACACAAAACGGAGAACCAAGATTAGAAAAAAAGAACAGGAACCTCATTGAAGAAAGGAAAATTGATATAGAGAACCTAGCAAAAGGACGGAATACCTGTGAGGATGACCCAAGGGTTTTGTCAAGGCTAAGAGGGCCACATTGAAGACAAAAACTCGATTTTGAAACCCTGTCGAACCACGAGCATAAGGACCTGCGGTCTGAGCGACTCCACCGTGCAAAGTGCGTGTGAGAAACTCGTACGAAATGTGAAATGAAATGAACCTTGGACGAGTTTATAAGGTGTTGGGAGAGTTGAGGGGGCGGTCCCATGAGTTGGGCGGGCCGACCCTCCTCCTGGGTGAGACAACACATTGTGTAATGAGTCGGCTTGGGCGTTGGGCATGGGTCAGCTGGGTGACATAACCCGCCACCCGCCCGTATATATTGGAGGGCGTTTGGAGGCAAATGATCATCATTCGATCAACACGAGTTCGAACAAGGAGTTCTGCAGTGCGTGGATGAGCTCGCACGATGGGTGGTACTCGGGTGAAAAACTCGTTCAGAAAAGTCAGGTGAGAAACTCAGGCGAAAAACTCGTGTAGGAAACTCGTGTAGAAAACTTGAGCGAGGGTGAACTCGGGCGAGGTCGCTTTTGGGCGAAGTCGTTCAGGCAAAACTCAAGCGAGGTCGTCGGGCAGAAAAATCAGGCGAGGTCATCGGGTAGAAAACTCGGGTGAGGTCGTTCGGGTGAACCGGGCGAGGTCATCGGGTGACCTGGGTGAAGTTGTTCAGGCGAGCAGGGTGAGGTTGTCGGACAAGCCGAGTGAAGTCGTTCAGGCGAACCGGGTGAGGGCCTCGGGCAACCCGGGTGAAGTCGTGTGGCGACTTGGGTGAAGTTGTTCGGGTGAACGAGTTTGGGTGAATGGGTGGACGGGAGGTTGGGCGAGGGCACGCTGAAATGAAGAACCGTGCGGACAGGCGACTTGGGTAGGGCGCGTTGTGCACGACGAGACGATGGAAACGATGAAGTGTTGGAGTCGTGACTCGTGCAGAGGCGCCCGTGTGTGGCGACTTGGTTATGACGAGGCGCCCAAGTTGGGAAAACAACACGATCGTGCGACGAGGTGAACAAAGGGTTGGTGAGTCATGTGGCGACCGTGCGGAGGCGCTGACGAGCTGGGCAACCGAGTTTGTTGATGATGGAAATTTGGATAAGTGTAAATTTGGGGTTTCCCAAGATTTAACTTATACTTTGTAAAAGTGGAAAATTATGTATATTGATATCGGGCAGACTCATATTGTAGGGAGTTTCCCCTCCCTTTATACTGTTGTGCAATTGTATATGTGTTAATTGCTGTTGATGATGAATGTGTATGGGTTTTCATCTGTATAAAGGCTAATAATAATACTTGGTAACAAAAAAATAAACTAAGTATGAATGTTAGGCGTAGTCTATAATCGTAAGTATTAGTGAAAAGAGAACGGTTGGTAGTGCCGCACCTCGCTATAAGCGGTTAAAAGACTACCGCAGGTTTAGTGGCATGACAACAAGGGTTCAAAACCCAGAACCAAGCTAGATACATTGGTTTTGAAAACAGCCATAATGCCCAGAAGAGCCAAACCCTACGAGTAAAGGCACCAAAGGGTTAAAAAACGAGAAAGAATACTATAAATGAAATTGGAATGAAAAACTCACCTTGGCAGCAAGACCGAGTAGTTCCAGTAAGAAGGGAGATCCCTGTGGAGGAAATATAACAACCATCAACAAACAAGAACAATATATCCATATAAACCAGAGAAGAAAGCAAGAAATATTCCAAGTTTACCGAGTGTTGAGCACAAAAACAACCACGACGTGGAGGAGAACCAACCAGAAAACACACACAGGTAAAGAATTCACCATTGCAAAGATACAGGAGATCGCAAGGTCAAAACCCCTCCAACCATCCTCCAAACCCTCGCACAGTACAGCGAATGTGCAAATAAAACCTAAACTCAAAAGTTAGCGTTTTATACCAAGTGTCAAGCCTGTGGACTAGCCTATGGTCGAGGAGCAAAATACATTGTGCACGGGACAATAGGCAAAGGCGCCTAGGCCCCATGGTCCCTCCATCAATTAGTGGTATCAGAGTAGTTACTCTTCCTGTGTGAAAATGGAGGTAGGAAGAAGAGGTCAGGGAAGACCTGCAAGGGGAGCAATAGATGAAGGATTATGAGAGGAAATTCGAAATCTGTCAGCTCGCTTGGAAGTAGTGGAAGCAGGAAGGTGTAGGGATCGTGAAGGTGGAGATGACAGTGAGGGTGAAATAGTGGCGACGACAAATGGGTCAGAAGATGAGGCACCAAAAATCAAATTGTTGAAATCAATTTTGATAGTTAGCAGCAAACCAAGACTAGAACTTTCTAATTACGATGATAACTTGTCCACAGAAGCCTTGTTAGACTAGATAAGCGAGTTGGACAAATATTTCGAGTATGAGGAAGTTAGTGAGGACAAGGAAGTCAGGTTTGTTGTTACCAAGTTGAAAGGACATGCAACACTGTGGTGGGACAGTGTGCACGCAGAAAGAAGGAGACTGAACAAACCGTTGATTAAAAAATGGGACCGGATGATTGCCAAGATGAAAAGCAAATTTCTTTCGAAATATTACCAGATTGCCCTTTATAGGCAGATGCAGAATCTAAGACAGAGAGTGGTGACTGTTAGGGAATACACAAAAGAATTCTATAAAGTGAATTTGAGGGTTGGGTATGTTGAAGATACCCCTGAGAAAACAACAAGGTATGTGAATGGTCTACGGATGGAAATCCTATATGAGAGCATCATTCTTTCCCCTAAGACTATAGAGGAGGCATATCAGTGTGCTTTGAAGGTGGAAGAAAAGATCACCAGGAAGCAGAACACAAGAAGAGGACATGGTTCCAGCAGAGGAAAGGGACAATCCTTTGGCAAGGGTAAAACTGCCAACAGTAATGAAGGAGGCAGCGGTTCAAAGATCTCGGGATAGATGGAGAGAGAAGGTAGCACTAGAGGTGGAAGGCCATACCAGCATGGATGGGGTAATGGCAGAAGCATAGAAAATGCCTACTAGTGCTACAAGTGTCACAAATGGGGGCACCGATCTTTTGAATGTCCTGAGAGTGAGTAGGTTGGGCAGTGGGGAGCTTATGTTGCTCAACTTGATACACCAGAGGCACTACGATATGAGGTGGAGAATATGCCTGCGACAGGTGAGGCCTTGGTGTTGAACAAGGTTTTATTGAAAAGAACTAAGGAAGTGACTGACGAGACACAACGGAAAGCATTGTTCCGGATTGTGTGCAATTCACATGGAAAATGTTGCAAGCTGATTATAGATAGTGAAAGCACTGATAACTTGGTAGCCACTAAAATGGTGGAAAAATTGGGCTTGAAGAAGTTGAAACACCCGACTCCATACAAGGTGTCTTGGCTAAAAAAAGGACACCAACTACTGGTTGATGAGCAGTGTGAGGTGGAGTTTCACATTGGCAAATACAAGGACAAGGTGATTTGTGATATTATGCCTATGAATGTGTGTCACATTCTGTTGGGCAGACCATGGCAATATGATAGAAAGATCGTCCATGATGGGGAAAAGAATTGTTATGATTTTGTTAAGGATGGGATAAAGCACATGCTTATTACCATGAAGGAGGAAAATGTTGCAGAGACCAACGAGTCTAAAACATTGTTGATAGGCGAAAAGGAGTTTCTGCGACAAGTTAAGGAAAATGAGATAAACTATGCAGTTGTACGAAAACCTAAAGTTGTATTGCTGCATACCAAGATTATCGATTTGCCTATGGAGATATAGGAAATGTTGCAGGAATTTAGTGATATTGTAGTAGATGATCTACCAGACGAATTGCCATCGAAGCGGAGCATTAGTCACCACATCGACTACATTCCGGGAGCTAGTTCACCAAACAAGGCTACTTACCGAATGAGTCCAAAGGGTAATGAGAAGATCCGAAAACAAGTATAGGAGTTGCTGGACAAGGGACTGATTCGAGAGAGTCTGAGTCCTTGTGTTGTTCCGACCGTTTTAGCTCCCAAGAAAGGAGGTGAATGGCAGATGTGCGCCAATTCCAAGGTGATAAATAAGATCACCATCAGGTATAGGTTCCCTTTACCTCAAATGGACGACATGATGGAATGTCTTAGCAAAGTAGCATACTTTTCAAAGATAGATCCGAAATGCGGTTATCACCAAATCATGATTCGAGAAGGTGATGAGTGGAAGACGAATTTCAAGACAAATGAAGGCTTGTACGAGTGGATGCTAATGCCATTTGGCCTGAGCAATGCTCCTAGCACGTTCATGTGTTTGATGAAGGAAGTATTGAAGGAATTTATCGGCAAATTTGTGATTGTATATGTGGATGATATACTCATTTTTAGCAAGACTAAGGAAGAACATTTTCGGCATGTCAGGTATGTGTCAGAAAAATTGCAGCAAGAAAACTGCTGATAAATTTGAAAAAATGTTCATTTTTTAGAAAAGAATTGGTTTATTTAGGTTTTGTAATTTCTGAGAATGAGTTGAAGATGGACCTAGAAAAGATTGTAGCCATAGTTGGTTGGTCATCTCCCTAAAATTTGTTTGAGGTACAAAGTTTTCATGGACTAGCAGGTCTTTACCAGAAGTTTATTAAGAATTTTAGTGGTATTTGTGCACCTATGGTAGATACCATTAAAAAGGAAAATCAACTTTTTCATTGGACAGAATAGGCTGAAAGGAGTTTTTAGCTTTTGAAGAAGAAGATCACTGAAAGACCAGTCCTAAGACTACTGGATTTCAACAAACTTTTTCAATTTTGTTGTGATGTTAGTGGAACAACCATTGGTGCAGTTCTCAACCAAGAAGATAAGCCAGTAGCATACTTCAGTGATAAATTAAATGAGAGCAAGCAGAAGTATACGTCTTATGACAAGGAGTTTTATGCATTTGTCCAAGCATTGAAACATTTGAGGCATTATATGTTGGCTAAGGAATTTGTCTTGTTTTCAGACAATTCTTCTCTGCATTACATTATGCAGCAGCACAAGCTGAATCATAAACATGTGAATTGGGTAGAGTACTTACAGAGCTTCACATTTGTTCTAAAGCACATCAGCGGTCAAGCCAATAAGGTGGCGGGGCCGTTAAGTAGGAGAATTTTAATACTACAAGAAAGTGCAGTAGAGTTGTTGGGATTCGAGTATCTTAAGGACTTGTATAGGGCAGATGCAGATTTTAAGGAAGCTTATGAAGCTTCGAAAATCCACTATTAAGAGACAATATCCCATGGTTGGACTATAATATACAGGAAGGGTTGTTTTTCAAAAGGGGACAGTTGTGCATTCATGAGTGTTCCATGCCGGAGAACTTGATCCAGGAAAAGCACAGTGGAGGTTTGGTCAGACACTTTGGAGTAGATAAGACTTTCAGCTGAGCCACTTCTATTATTGGCCGAGAATGGGAGGAGATGTACAAAGGTTTGTAACTAGATGCAGGGTCTGTCAGCATGCAAAGGGACACAGCCAAAATGCATGGCTGTATACACCCTTACCCATTCCAAACAGACCTTGGGACTCAGTCAGTTTGGACTTTGTCTTAGGTTTTCCAAAGACACAAAGGGGTTACGATTCCATCAAGGCGGTGGTGGATCATTTCAGCCAGATGGCGCATTTCATTTCGTGCAAGAAGACAAGCGATGCCACACATGTAGCACACTTGTTCTTTTCGGAGATAGTCAGATTACATGGCTTGCCAAAGTCCATCATCTCGGACAAACATGTGAGGTTCACAGGCCATTTCTAGCAGACATTATGGAAGAAATTAGACACCAAATTAAACTTCAGTTCGACCTACCATCCACAGTCAGATGGACAAATTGAAGTTGTGAACAGGAGTCTCGGAAATCTTCTAAGGAGTCTAGTTGGTGAAAATTCCATACAATGGGATCGTGTGCTTGTGAAGCTAGAATTTGCCTACAATGACTCACCCAAAAGAAGTACGGGCATGAGCCCTTTCTAGATCTTATATGGAATGCATCCACGTGGAATCTTTGAGTTGCGGGATTTGGGTTAGTTGGGGCGCAAGAGTGCTGATGGGGAAGACTTCACAAACATAATCAATGATCCGCATGAGCAGGTCAAATAAAAGCTACCAGACAACAGCCAAAGGTATAAACAAAGAACAGATTTGAGAAGAAGGGAGGTATAGTTCGAAGTAGGAGACCTGGTCTTAGCACATTTACACAAGGAGAGGTTTCCAAAAGGAGAGTATCACAAATTTAAGATGAAAAACATTAGGCCTTGTAGAATCCTTTGGAAGTTTTTTGCAAACGCTTACGAGTTGTAGTTGCCTCCAGGTATAGGAATCTCGCCCATTTTTAATGTGGCAGATCTGTACCCATATGTTGGTGTTGATGTGGAAGACGATTCAGGGAGTCAAACACAAAATATTCAAGATGAGGAGGAACCATGGATTAAGCAGATGCCTATGGCACAACCGTTGGAAATCGAATAGGTTTTGGATACTGACGTAGCCAAGAAGACACGAAAGAAAGAATATTTGCAGTATCTGGTCAAGTGGAAGAACCGCCCTATTGAGGACTATTCTTGGTTGGATGCTACACAGATCCAACTAGTTGGGTACTCTATTGAATAACTCATGGACAGGAGCCATGACTTCAAATTTCACAGCTGGATGGGCTGGCTATTTGTTGTTGGATAGAAATGAGTTTTGTTTAAGTTTTTTATTTGAAAAGTTAAATTAATTTACGTGTCAAATTAGTTAAAGTAGGTAAGAGTAAAAAAAAAATGGTTTTTACCAGTTAGTTGTTAACTGAATGGAAGTTTCTCAACCACCTGGGAATTGTCTGGGAAGGTATAAACCAACCCAAATCCACCCAAGGGGAGGCTCTTCCATTCCTAGAAAGAAATAGGAATGTCTGTGTGCGTGAATAAATTAGACATTGGAGTTTTCTTTTAATAAATGAGTTATGAGATGTTGTTGTTCAAAATGTGTTGTAAGTTGTTATAACCATTTTCAAGAAAAAGAAAGCAGTAACATAAATTTCCAGAACCCCAGGTTCATATAGGACGCGGCTGAAGTGAATAAATTTCAAGACAGTGCATCAAATCATAAAATGTAGGTAATCATTTGTCTCACTTAAATAAGCATTTGCAAGTAGTGTTATCAAAATTCCTCTTTCATTTTCCAAGATTCTGTTTACAAAACGAGTATCCACGGTCCACATATAAATTACAAAACCATCATAGAAATATTTGACAAGTAGGAAAACAACCCAGTCAGGGTTTCGACCAAACGACCAAGAATACACCTAGGAACAAAACCGGTGCTATATAGCATAGCCGACCAAGGGTTATACACAGAACCCACTAGGGTTTTATTTACAAAGCATAAAAAAGAGCAAGGGAATAAAGGGAAAGACCCTGCCCTATTACACAGGGAAAACCAGGGCCGAGATGACGTCGAGAAGCCCCACTAAAAGCATGACACCTGCAAACACAAAACGGAGTACCCATATTAGAAAAGAAGAACACGAACCTCATTGAAGAAAGGAAAATTGGTACAGAGAACCTGACAGAAGGACAAAATACCTATGAGGGCGACTCAATGGTTTCGTCAAGGCCGAGAGGGCCACATTGAAGACAAAAACTCGATTTTGAAACCCTGTTGAACCAGAGGAACCACGAGGTTTCAAAACCAGAACCAAGCTAGATACATTGGTTTTGAAAATGGCCATAGTGCCCAGAAGAGTCAAACCTGGCACTGAAGGGTTAGAAAAACAAGAAAGAAGACTATAAGTGAAATTGGAATGAAAAACTCACCTCGGCAGCGAGACAAAGCAGTTCCAATAAGAAGGGAGATCCCTGTGGAGGAAACATAGCAACCATTAACAAACAAGAACAATCTATCCATATAAACCAGAGAATAAAGTAAGAAATATTCCAAGTTTACTGAATGTTGAGCACATAAACGGTCACGACGTGGAGGAGAACCAACCAGAAAACACACACAAGCAAAGAATTCGCCATTGCAAAGATACAAGAGGTCGTGAGGTCAAAACCCCTCCAACCATCCTACAAAACCTCGCACAATACAACAAATGCCCAAATAAAACATAAACTCAAAATTTATCCTTTTATACCAAGTGTCAAGCACGTGGACTAACCTACAGTCGAGGGGCAGAATACATTGTGCATGGGAGGATAGACAAAGGCGCCTAGTCCCCACGATCCCTCCATCACCAATGTATCTCTTTCTCCTTCAACTGATTATCTTTAGTGTCTTCCCTACCTTTTATCTTTTCCTAAACTATTTTCCATTTCTCTATGCAATTCTTCCTTTCTTTTATGTGGTTCTTTATGATTATTTTTTGCCCAAATTTTAAACTATTTTTAACACTTTTTAATTTGTTTCCCACACATAGCTTGGTGGGTCAGTGATTTTTTCAGTCCAAGTTGTTGATATAATTTGATTAACTTCTTCTTTGTTGTTCCATAAACGGTTGTATCTAAATGGGAGGGGGACCAAGTTTTTGATTGTCCCTAATCTAATAGCCACTAGTTTGTGATCAGAGGAAATGATTTTCGAAAATACAGAGCTGAATTCTGCTATGATATTGTCTTGTATTAAAATTCGGTCGAGTCTCTCTTTTATATTACTTTTCCCAATCCTTTTATTGTTCCAAGTATATTTCCCATTCTTTGGGGGGATGTCCATTAGGTTGTGACATTCTATTATACTTTCAAGGGAGTCTCGAGAAGGGTTTGCATGAAAAATACCTCCTAATTTCTCCTCAGTGTTCAGTACCAAGTTTAAATCACCTCCTATTATAAGGCTTTTGTTTTGATCCTGCAATAGGTTTTCTTTGAGGGATCTCCAACGTGACTCTTTATCTCTGTAGTGATTTGGTGCATACACATTGTAAAGGCAATTTTTTATATTAGATAATTTATTTCTTAATTACGTTTTGATCCAATGTTAATCTATTTGTTGGTTCTGCAATTCCCATTTGTCCTTCCTCCACATTGTACATATTCCTCTCGATGCCCCAGTTGCTTGGAGTACTAAGTCATCATATTTCCTTAGTTTTTTAATCATTTTTCCCATTTCCTGTTCATTAATTTTGGTTTCCTGGATCATGAATATATCAAGTTTTTCCATTGTTAGGAGGTTGTTTGCTGCATTGAATTTTGTAGGGTGTCCCAGGCCTCTATAATTCTAGGAGACTAAATTCATTACTTGCTTTGGATTAGTGTAGAGGGACCTTTCCCTCGATCAGGTTGATGGTTTTTCTCCTTGTTTCCTGTGCTTTTTTCAAGGAAAGAGTCCATTAGTTGTTGTGTTCCATTGCCATTTCCTTTGTTGTTGCTTCGTCCCTTATTTCCTTATTGGTCTTTCTTCCTTGGCTTTTTCGGAGGTCTAAAGAGAGAAGGGATTCTCTAGACTAGTTTCTTGCGAGGATTATTTCAAAGGAAGGAGGGGAGAGGGGTGGGAGGGGGATGACGAAGTATTAGCAGGTTCTTGAGAAGCAAGAGGAGGATCGAGGGAAGAATTGAGAGGTCCAAAGGGATTGGAGTCAAGGAGGGGATTAGATGAGAGGGGTTGCAATATAGACAAATGAGTTAGGGGAGCACTCGATCGGAGAGAAGCTGAGAAGGAGGGGGCTGGCGGGGCAAATGTTTTAAATTTATTCACAATCTTCTTTCTTTTTTTTCACTGGTTCCCATTTTGTTTCTTGAGCTTCTACTTCTTGTTGGGATGGGGTCCCATGGGTCAGTTTTTGGGTTAAGATAACCCAAGTTTTGATACAATTTTGTAATTAATGTAAAGTCTCCACGATTTGTCGATGCAGAGTGCGTAGATGATTAGGAGTCAAAGGAGTTTAGCCCCTTGTTTTATGTAAATATTGAGTCGGTTTTGAGATACACCCATAGTCCGCGGACCATGGCATTGTATGCAAACAGCTATAAATAGGTGTGTCTTAGAGATTCTAAGGCAGGTCATGTCATTAGAGGGTGATGGATAGGCAATGATAGTGAAGAGAAGTGGGTCAGATAAGAGAAGAAAGGCTTTGCATCTGAGTGCGCAAAGGCTTAGGTAGAGTCCACAACTGAGTGCACGGACCACTGCAGCTGAGTGCGCAGGGTAGTTTTGAGTCTGTAAATCTGAATTGAAGATCAATAAAGACAGTTACAGAAGAATTATTGTGTATATATGTTTTATCTCTGTCTTTGTTAATGATATATGTTGCCTATGAATAATGCTTTTTATGGAATATTGATTGAATGTTGTGCGAACCTGTTGAATAATTGTTAGATGATGTACGCAAGCATGTTTATGTAATTTCGCGAAGACTCTGATGAATTCTCTGATATTTATTAATAACTTAAGTAAATTTGCATGAACCCTAATTTAGGATTGCTTCGGGGAGTCCTTTGCCTAGCTCGAATTCGATGCAGATCCTTGTGCAAGCATGCATATTCTCCTTTGGTTCACTTATGTCTATATATTTTCCCACTACATTTCCTATTGCTTTTACCGACTCATCTCCCCAATAATGAAGGGGGAGATGAGGAAGATGGACCCGGACTAGAACAATGCCTGGGACATCCATCTTAGGGTCAAAGTTTGGCATCCACCTATTTAGATATAAACCCCTTGTATCCATGAAATAAGGCCCATTCCTGAATATTAAATCTCTGTCCTCTTCAGTTTCAGAATGGAAGGTGAAAAATCCTCTAGCACAAAATTAAATTGAGAATTTCCCATGGATTGAATGTGACCAGATTCTTTCAACCCATTTTTGCACAGATTTTGGAGAGGGCCAAAGGCTAGTAAACTGACCCACCAAACCTCTTTATGATAATGAGAGAGCAGCTCGATGGGGCAAAGAAGGAGGTAGAACAATTTCGGGGATATCTTCAAGCATTTTTACGAATTTTGAGACAACAGGTCTAGTTTGAGGAGGTCCTAATGAATAGATGAGACTAGCGCAGACTAAAGGAGACTCTTCTGGAGGGTGCTAAGCCGTAAGATGTGGTTCAGGAGGAGGAACCCCTGTCGGAGAAGACTCCGGAGAGGCCATGGCGACGGTAGGAGGCCAAGGCTACGAGGAGCAAAGCAGTTCGACTCAGGTAGCAAAGTGCAGGCGTCTGAAAACTAACTGCTGCCATGGTTTATTGTTCAAGGACTCTTCATCCTGATATAATATTTTATCTCACGGAGATGGGATCCAAAACTCTGGAGCAAATGTTCATTGATGCTAAATAAATTGAGGATAACGTTTGGGCCTGTGGGGAGTTTTCAAATCAGAATATGCAGGCAAATTTGGAAATAATTTAGCAGGGGAAGGAATCTAAACAATGATCATTAGATTTGAATCAATATTCTTCTTCTAATTTTACAATTTGCAAATTAGATTTTTCAGTAGGAGATGATTTCCTTTTCATGAGACAATGAATGGTTTTGACATGGTGTTACTTGAAGAAAATGTTGTTGAAATTGGAGATGTATACTCACATTATACAGAGCATTTAGTGGACTATAGTGAAAAATTACTAGTTCTTGGCAAAAAATTGTCACATCGGTAATTTTTTTTAACAAGAACACATGTCACTTTCTCCAAATTTTTATATTTGGATTAATTGTGCTTTTTTGGAAATGTGTGAAAAATTGAACAAGGAATTGTGCAAACATATTTCTGAAGGAAAAGCCTTTTTATCTAATTGTACAAAGAAATGAGTTTTTATACAACCCAAGGTTGAAGAGTTAAGCAGTGACTGTGGTTGCCCTGTACCAAAAGGCTTATGTCAGCAAATTGTTCAAGAAAGGGAGGTCGCTTGAAAATTTTCTCATCATTTTTATGATCCAGTAGCTTACTATATGTCATCTTTCTTTTTTCAGCAACATGTATCAATTCTTGGGTATGTATCAAATTTTATATTTGAGGATTTCATGTGGTGCATGCCTATTTTTATTTTTCAGGCTTCAGGAGCACAAAGGCATTAGATCCAACACTAAAATGCTAGCCTAGTATCACTGGAAGGTTGACTTTACCTGAAAGAATTCAACCATGTATATAGATAGGAGTTGTAAATAAATAAGCTCAAATGTTGAGTATTTAATTTCCAACTTTTAGTAGTTTTGTTTCGACTTGCAGAAGGAAGAATAAGGGTTCTAGACAAACAATGAACTTGGATTTGAAATTTTTACACAGTTTACTTCATTCTTTCCTTTGTCAACCTTCAAATTTCCACACAATTCCAATGATCCAAAAAAAGGTTATAGGAGAAATGGTATGATGGCTCACTTGAAGGAGACAAACCAAAAACTATTTACTATGATACCAAATTTTATCAATGAAATAGCCAAGTAAGAATATAAAAGACCAAACCTAGTTATCCAACATCTTCATCAAATGAAAGAGCGAACAAATAAGAATGCAAACTTGAGGGGCAATCTCCTTTACACCATATGTTTACAAATATTTATTGATGATCCCTAAAATTATATCTCCTTGGTATATAAGGGAGACAAAATGTACAATTAGTCAAGTAATAGTGGCAATAATAATATAACATGTAATGTAATGGCCCAAGGTTTAGGTGCTCAATATCTCTAACCAACTTTAAGTTCATAACTTTAAGTTCATAATGTTTCTGTTAAATCTTTCCAAAGAGGTGGAGGTTAATGCATACTACCAACAAGAACAATTGGTATTGCTAACTAAAACAATGAAAAGCATGAAAGCTAATGAGTCAATTAATTGCATACCAAATGAAAGAGTGAATGAATAAGAATGCCAACTTGAGGGAGCAACCACCTTACACCTTATGTTTACAAATATTCTTGATGATCCATAAAATTGTATCTCCTTGGCACATAAGGGAGACAAAATGTACAATGAGTCAAGTAATAGTGAAAGTAATAATATAACACATAGGGTAATGACCCAAGATTTAGGAGCTCAATATCTTTAACCAATTTGAAGTTCATAATTTTTCTGTTAAATCTCTCCAAAGATGTAGAGGTTAATGCATACTACTAACAAGAATAATTGGAATTGCTAGCTAAAACAATGAAATGCATGAAAGCTAATGAATTGATTAATTGCACACCTAATGAAAGAGTGAAAGAATAAGAATGCCAAATTGAGGGGGTAACCTCCTTTACACAATATGTTTATGAATATTTCTTGATTGTCCCTAAAACTCTATCTCCTTGGTATATAGAGGAGACAAAATGTACAATTACTCAAGTCATAGTGGCAATAATAATATAACGCACAATGTAATGGCCCAAAAGACTTAGAAGCTTAATATATTTAACCAACCCTAGTTCATAATGTTTCTATTAACTCTCTCCAAAGATGTGGAGGTTAATGCATACTACCAACAAAAACAATTGGAATTGCTAGCTAAATCAATGAAATGCATGAAAGCTAATGAACTTATTAATGCATACCTAATGAAAGAGTGAACGACTAAGAATGTCAAATTGAGGGGGCAACCTCCTTTACACCTTATATTTACAAATATTTCATGATGGCCCCTACAACTATATCTCCTTGGCATATAGAGGAGACAAAATGTACAACTAGTCAAGTAATTGTGGCAATAATAATATAACACAATGTAATGGCCCAAAATATTTAGAAGCTTAATATATTTAACCAACTCTAAGTTCATAATGTTTCTATTAAATCTCTCCAAAGATGTGAAGGTTAATGTACACTACTAATAAGATCAATTGTAATTGCTAGATAAAGCAATGAAATGCATGAAAGACAATGAACCTACTAATGCATAACCATGCTTAAGAGAATCTTTGTCGAAACTTTTCCTCTTGAAAGTAACTTACAAGGGACTCTTACTCTTTTTTTTCATTCCTAAAATGGTACTTAATATGAAATTAATAGTATAAACTTAGTGTAGCTAATTCCAAAGAAATCAAACCAAAGGCTTATAAAATGCAGTGGATTATCAACCACATGAACTCTTACTCTTTTTGCCATTCCAAGAATGGTACCTAATATAAAATAAATGACATAAACAATTGGATTGGTACCTAATATAAAAGAAATGGTATAAACTTAGTATAGCTAATCCCATAGAAATCGAACCAAAATCTTATAAATTGCAGTGGATTATCAACATCTTAACAATACCAACCCCTATCAAATGCATTGGGTTATCAACAACATCTTAACAATACTATGTTGAAGGAAGTGTAACTAGGTTCGGTCTTCATAAATGTACTTTTGATATTTGTACTTATTCAAGAAAAGAAATATTATTTTTATAATATATCTCAATGAGTTTCTTGCTCTTTGAAGTAGGTCTAGCACATGTCAAAGTGTTATAGGTGAGTCAAAAAGTAAAGAGAAAATATTGAAGGCCTTAAGGGCATGTTACACTATGTATAAATATATATTAGAAGTCAAAGGGAAACCTCCAAGCAAAGTCAAGTATGATCCTATAAGAAGCTCCTTCAAGCATGCTACGCCATCATAGAAAATGTGTGAAGTCTGCTCAGCAAATCAGCCACCAAACTGCCCTCCAAGTCAGCCTGCAAGCAACAACCAAGTCAGCCTACAAGTCGGCCTAAAAGGAAGGACAAAGCTCTGTTTATATAGGTTGTCCACTCCTCATACAAAGCAGAACTCAAGCTTTGAAATCCGCAAGAAAAGAAGAGAAAAAGAAGTCGTGGAAAAGGTCTGTTAGGGTAGCGAAGAAAGGAGGAGAAACAACGAAGGTTAAGAGACTGTACTTAGGGTCATAAACAGCCACACATGTGAAGGAAGGAGGTCTCTCTACGGCTATAACAACAGTAATACAACAACTCAATCCTTATCTCTATTCGGGTTATAAAATAAGGTCTACAAGGCCTCCACCCTACATGCCAAGAGGGTTATTTCCTGTCTCGTATACTTTCATTGATCCAAACCCTCAGTAATGTATTTTTCCTTGAAACAAGAAGATTTATCATCTACTTGTGTGGTAAATATTGATCTTGTTCCTTCTTCCAAAACAATGAAAAAACTCATGTTTTCATTCAATCCCAACTCAAAATCCTCAATCTTGTCAACTTGAACATGAAAATGTTGGTTCACCAATTCCTTTTACATTCACCGTTATCTCTTCTAAACAACCCTCTGACATCCAATCCAAAATTCGAGAAATTTTGAAGCCCCTTAAGTTGCCACCTATTATTCATGATTACCCTTCGATTTGTTTTAAATATCTGTCTCATTTCAGTGGAGAAGGATGTAATATAACTGAGCAACATGTGTTGGCTTTTGAATACTTTCTGGACAAGTTTGAAAATTTTCATGAAGAGGTGGTATTGAGGTTGTTTTCTCATTCATTAAAGGGAGATGTTTAGCAGTGGTTTCAATTTGTAAAGCTAAATACAATAAGTTCATGGTAAGGATTTCAAAATATTCTCCTAAGGTACTAGGGTGAACACAAATCTCATGAGCAATATCTTTATGAATTGTATGCAATGCATAGGAGAAGCAATGAAACAGTAAGCGAATTCAATTGGAGGTTTCAGAAGTTCTACTTTAGTATGCCCAAAGAAATTTTCCCTCCTGAAGTTTGTGCCATGGTATATTATTTAACAACTCTTCATCCTGATATAATATCTCATCTCAGGGAGAGGGAATCCAAAACTCTAGAGCAAATGTTCATTGATGCTCAAGAAATCGAGGATAACCTTTGGGCCTGTGGGAAGTTTCCAGATCAGAATTTGTAAGCAAATCTGGAAATAATTTAGCAAGGGAAGGAATCTAAAGAGTGATCATTAGATTTGAATCTAAATTCTTCTTCTAATTCTACAATTTGCATATCAGATTTTTCTGCAATAGATGACTTTCCTTTTCGTGAGATAATGAATGGTTTTGACATGGTGTTACTTGAAGAAAATATTGTTGAAATTGGAGATGTAGACTCACATCATAAAGAGCAATTCATTGACAATAGTGAAAATTTCCTAGTTCCTAGCAAAAATTTGTCACATCGACAATTTTTTTAACAAGAACACATGTCACTTTCTCCAAATTTTTATATTCAGATTAATTGTGCTTATGTGGAAGTGTGTGACAAATTGAACAAGGAATTTTGCAAACATATTTCGGAAGCAAAAGCATTTTTATCTTACTGTGCAAAGAAATAAGTGGCTATAAATCCCAAGGTTGAAGAGTTAAGAAGTTATTGTGACTACCCTGTACCAAAAGACTTATGTCAGCAAATTGTTCAAGAAAGGGAGGCAACTAAAAAAATTTCTCATCAATTTTATGATCCAATAGCTTACTATATGGCATTTTTCTTTGGTTAGCAATAAGTATCAATTATGGGGTATGTATCAAATTTTTTGTCTAAGGATTTCATGTGGTGCATGTGTGTTTTTATTTTCAGTTTTTAGAAGCACAAAGGCATTAGATCCAACACTCAAATGATGGCCTAGTTTCACTGGAAGGCTGACCTCACCTGAAAGAATTCAACCATGTATATAGATAGGAGTTGTACATAAATAAGCTGAGATGCTGAGTACTTAATTTTCAATAGTTTTGTTTCAGATTGCAGAAGGAAGAATAAGGGTTCTAGACAATAGAGATTTCAGAAGTTTTGAGCTAATTGGGATCGATTTCAGTTGTCGGTCTGACTCCATGCGCAACCAAGGTCACTGGTCTACGTTTCTCAACACTTTGAAAGCCAAAGCACTCACCCCAGTTGGAGCTAATATGTTGTAACCAAACCTTGCCTAGGAAAACTGATATGAAGGATTGAGAAAATGATCACATTTGTTAATATAAGAAGTTTTCATTAGTAATCAAGCAGAGAGAGATGGAAGTTTGTTTTTGATCTTTATCTACGAGCATAACCATGTAGAAGTTCATTTACCATATGATACACCTGAAAAATTCACCTTTATAATACTTTCTAGCAAAAATGAAAATATGAGAAATTCATTCTAGCTGTGGAAGTAGACACACACCAATAGTTGTGTGACAAAACTAAGTTGAGATTTATGTGGGTGTACCATGTTGATCATGTGGCAGGTTACTATGTCCCAACAAAGTGTTCAATTTTTAGAAAAAAACGGCCTTTTACACCCAACTTAGTGCCTTTTGGTTTGAAGAGTTATTTCTATAAAAATATTGAGCTCAACGCTGAATCCTTAAGTTAATATTCTCAGATTAAAATCCAATATCGAACTCCACTAATATCCAACATCCCTACTCCACCAAGGTAGCACTAAGGACGAGCCGACATGGTATTTACACGCCAAGTCAAGTGGTTGTAAGAGTGTTAATTAATATAAATATTGATGATGTGTTTTAACTCAAAGAATGAGGGAAATATCCCCATTTTCCATTGCTAAAGGGGTAAAATATAAACATTGGTGATGTGTTTAACTCAAAGAATGGGGGATATATCCCCATTTTCCCATTGCTAAAGGGGTAAAATTGTGGTTTGTGGAATTTGCATGGAAATTGCCACTGTTTATCTTCTTTTGTTGTTTGATATGTGAATGCGATAATGAGACTATATATTGGAGATTAATGCACGCATCTTTTCTTTCTTGCCACAAGGCCACAACTTATCACTTGTATTATTGAGTTTGAGTGGCATAAAATCCCTTATTAGTTGACTAGTGATTCAAATATGCTCGACAAGTCAACATTGATATTCCGACAGTTCATCAAAGGTCATTTCGCCACAAACGTTGGTTCTCATATTGAAAATTGAAATTCTAATTA